>BQNB010008973.1:47437-88225 GCA_026074375.1 Tanacetum coccineum
TACTATTACAACTCTGGAAGTGACCGAGTCTTTTCTCGATTCCTAACACTTTACATAAAAATATGGCTAAAAAATTTTTAAGGTGCAACCTCCAATTAGAGTGTCAGTTCCTACTAACTTTCCATCAGCCAATTTAATGGCATATTTAACGTCTAAAGCAGTGAGCGCAATATTTATAAGCGGACTAGTTGCAATTGACACAAAACTCTTATCAGCACCCGTATCGAATAAAATAGAAGCATAACGGTTATTGATAAGAAACGTACCCATAACTACATTAGGGTCCTGGCGAGCTTCTCCTTTGCCTAGCACAAATGTTGTCCCACGAGCTCCTCTATTCCCATTTAATTACCACAGTTATAATTCTTTAACTTTAGACACTCACTCTTATAATGTCCTTTAACACCATATTCAAAGCATGTCGGTGGAGGTCTCTGGTTTGTTGCAGGAGCAGTCTGGGTAGAGTCCCTGTAGTCTTTGGCTGTGTGGCTAATCTTGTTGTAGTTCCTACATTGAACCGTGCAAGGTCTAACATGATGAAATTTACATCGGTTGCAGAGAGGGGCAGTTCCTACATACCTTTTCTTTTGACCTGTTCCAACAGTAAAATCCCTAACAACCTATTGTCTCTTGTTTTGTTACCTAGAGTTGTTTCTATTGTCGTCTCACTTCCTCTTGTTCTCTCCACCCTTTGCAGCCTTAGATCGCACGACCTGATCCATTAGATCATGAGCCATACAAATGGCTTCTTGGATCTTTGTTGGCTTAGATGAGGTAACATTTCCTTGAATGTCATCTGTAAGACCCCAGACATACCTCTTAATCTTTTTGTACTTGGGTGTAACCATGGTGGGACAAAGTAATGCTAACTCCTTAAAATGCTTGGGGTAACCAACAATGTTAGTTCCCTTTACTGACATATTTCAGAGTTCAGTCACCATCTTTTGAACTTCATTCCTTGGATAGTATTTGTCGGTCATCATCTATTTCAACTCTTTCCATGTTGTTTCGTTAGCAACATCAAGTCCAACTGATTGCACATAGGAGTTCCACCAAGTTAATGCACCATCCAGCGAGGTGCACTTAGGATATTTTACTTGGCAATTCTCAGCAAAATTAAAAATGTGAAATACATACTCCATCTTTTCAAACCATTGGGATAAGCCAACGGCTAATCCTGTTCCCTGGAAATTATAGGGTTTGCAAGTCAAGAATTCCTTGTAAGAACAGTTATGCACTGTGTGCTCCACACCTCTAGCACTTCCACATGTCTCATTGTTTACTCCATTCCCTCTGTTTCGGTTAGCCTTGTAGGCTGTCATTGCATGTGCCACACGTTGGGCTATCAATTGCTTGATGGTGGCAGGATTCAAACTGTGTCTTGTTGTCGCCATTTTCTTTAAAATTACAAAAGATAACGATACACAATAAGATTTTGCATAAGATAAAGTTATGACACGCAGATATATAATATTAACAGCCATGGCAAAATAAATCAACATCATAAGATAACATAATTATAACTAGCATAATATAATTAATACTTGATACATCGTTTTACAAATACAAAAGAGTACAAGCGTCATATTAATACTACTAGTCGAGTACTACTCGGCTTAGTAGGCTATAACATCACTATAGCAACATATGATACTAATCTATTATCTCTTGCCAGATGGTCCGTAGTGCCCTCTAGAGCCTCAAAACTTTGCGAAAAGTTCGATCAGTCCTAGTGCCTGCTCTCCTGCAAGCGAGTCCTCAAGTCCCTCAAAACCGGAACTCCAAGTCCAGAGATCCCGCAAACGGGCTTTTTGCATGATGCCCTACAATGTCTCAACATCATGTTGAGTAGCCTTAATACGACCATGAAGTCCCTCTATATCCTGCTCCATGGCCTCAAACCTCTCTACTGGAAGCTCCTCTAGATGATCTTGCATCTCATGAATCTGATCCTCATGGCAGACAATCCTTGCTACAAGTAGAGGTATGGTGCGGTGAATAGGCTCACTGGTAACCAGAAGTATGTGAGCTGCTGTAGAGCTCTCTCTGATCTCAAAGGTGCTTGGTGAACCCTCCTCGTCTCTCCAAGTACGGATAGTAGGCTGAACCCACATCCAACGGCGGGCAGCAGACTTCTTGCAAAGTCTAGCAGGAATGATGGCCTCGACCGTAGCATCCGATTATGGTAAGGTCATCCTGAACCTCTTACGAGGTGGTAACATAGCAGGTGTGGTGATGGTGATACTGATGATGGTGGTGATGATGATGGTGGTGATGATGATGAAGGTGATGGTGGTGAAGGTGATCTGCACCTCTTACGAGGTGGTGTAGCAATATCCTCGGGGATAGCCACCTTGATAGCTAGTGGAAGGGTAAACGTTGCACGCACCATCTTCCTTAGTGTAAGCATCAGAAGTGGCCATTAGGGTGTAACCTATATGGGTGGCGTAAGGGAATCTCTTGTCCAGGCTAGACAATAGGAGCCGATATTGTAGGTGGTGCAGGTGCAGTCTGAGTCGGTAGTGTCTCATCATCCTCCATCGGATCCTCCTCAGACAAATCCTACTTTGAGGGGTCTTCTTGTGAAGACTCCTCTAGGTCAGCCTCCTAAGGATCCTCCTCAAAAGGCTCAATCTTTGTGTCTGACCCTGGTGTATAATTAGGTGATGTTGGTGCCTCGAATGGCTCGGTCTCTATGTCTGAGACTGGGATATAGTCTGGTAACACCAGAACGTAGTCGGCTAATGGTGGTGTAAGTGCAGCAGGCGAGGCGATGTTCTTGACCTCTGAGTCTAATAGTATAATGTAAGAGACAGACAAGACGGTGCTCTCGTTGTCAAAGTCCGAATAGCTAGAGATGTGCGAGGTAGACATACTGCTGTGACAATTTCAATATTTATATAAACATCATTTATATAAAATCAAGTGTAAACATATGCATAAAGTATAGTGAGTATGCGCGCAAAATGTTATAATGCAAGACAGAGAGATTTTTTAGGTTTTGATGGTGGTTTTTTGTCTGGTCCATTCCTAGGACAGATTCTTACAGTTGTTGGTATAGATTCTAATAATGGAATATACCCACTTGCTTATGAAATAGTGGAAAGTGAAACCAAAATTTTTTGGAAATGGTTTCTAGACTGTCTTGGTGATGATCTAGACTTGTTCAGGAATTCTAATTTTACTTTCATAACTAATAGGAAAATGGTATGTACATTACTTGTTTTTAAATTACTTATTTTGTTAATTGGTTTACATGTTAATTACTTTAGTTGTTCATTGTATAGAGTGATACCAGCAATTGCAGAAATGTATCTATGTGCTGAGCATAGATACTGCATCAAACACATTTATGATAACATGAAGCTTACTTGGAGAGGTAAAATGTAAAAAGAATTATTGTGGAAATATGCCACTGCTACCATAATCCAGCATTTTGATAGGCATATGGAAACTCTTAAAGAACACAACAAAGAAGTTTATGATTGGTTAAGACTGATTCCACCATAACAATAGGCTAGGTCTTACTTTTTAGGTAACTTAACTAACTTTAATCATCAAAATTGTACTTCAACTATGTGACTAACTTGCTTATGCATTGCAGGAAGGGCTTACATTGATATCTTATTAAACAACATGTGCGAGGTCTTAAACAAGAAACTTATGGAGGGAAGGGACAAGCCAATAATAACTTGCTTGGAATTTATAAGGGAATACCTCTTGAAGAGAATTGTAAATGTTTAGCTTATTATTAGAAAGTGCAATAGACCACTAGCCCCTAATGCTGAAAGGTTGTTTAAGGTAATTCTCAAGGATGCTGCACAAATCAAGGTATGAAATCTTTCATTTATTAAGACAACAATATATTACAATATATTGTTACATAGTATTTTGATAATAGATTAAATTTTTAGGTTGATTAGAATGAGGGTGACTTGTATCAAGCTACTAATCCATGGGGAAAACAGTGTGTAGTTAATATGAGGGAGAGAGTATGAACATGTAAGAAGTGGGAGTTAACAAGAATACCCTGTAAGCATGTAGTGGCACTAGCAGCCATATGGAACATGGCAAGTTATGAAGAACAAACATGAGTGCTAGAGTCTTATGTTCATCAGAGTTATTGGCTTGCCACATAGTAAGAAATGTATAGGTTCAAAGTGAATCCACTTGATGGACCAGATATATGGCCTAAGTCAAATCTCCTAGGTATACTTACCCCACCTAAGTATACCCCACACCACAACTAGGTAGGCCAAGGAAGAAAAGAAGGAATAGTGCATCCGAGCTTATTGATGCAATGGCAAAGGCAGGAAAAATTGACCATGGAAGGTAAAAGTGTCACTAGCACAAAGTGTGGTCAAGTTGGGTGGTGTGTCATTGTGTGGTTGTAATTTTATGGTTTCAAGTTTTAAATTTATATTTTGCAGACTTAACCAAAAACAACACTTTAACGGGCAGTGTACCTGATCGGTGGTAGTTTTGTGGTAAGTAAGGTGTCGATCACTAAGAGAGAGAAACAATCTTTCAATTTATTAAGATTTTAGTTATCTAATCTAAGTTTAATTTATTCTATGTTAAACTATGCTAAAACCTATGCTAAACCTATATTAATCCTAAATCTAAACAGATAAGGGGGGGGGGCTGACGAGACTGGCACGGGTTTTGTGCGTGACTAAATCAAACTTGAGACACTAATCACACGTAAGCAAAATTAACCAAAAGATAAAAAGAGTCATCCTTATAAAATAATTCGGGGTCGAACGGGATGCCAAATGGCACATACAAATTCTTAATTAGGAAAATGAATGACATCCCATTGCTAAGATGATTACAAGTCATGATATTAACATTTAGTTTCTTGATAAAAGTTTTAGTTTTGAAAAATGTATTAGATGTATCACGACTTGTTTCCAAAAGCTTATTTGACTCTTGTGTATCAACATTTATTACATTAGGTAATGGTATGACAGACATATCCCCTAAAGTTTGCTCAATATTGATTTTATCATTATCATTGTCTGTATTTGATTTTAGATCATCGGGATAAATCACGTTAAAAGGAAATAAATCAGTAAAGTATAAAACGTTTTGTTCCTTTTCATCACATCGGTCAATGATGTTTCATTATTAAATTCATCGATACGTTAAGAACTTATAATATGTTCAGTTAAGAAATCTGATTTAGACGTTAGAGCAGCATTGTAAACAATGGCTGGAAATTCATTCTCAAAATCTTTAAAGAAGTCTAAATCATTAGAATAACTGACCTCAGGCTCGGGTGACGGAAATGAAGACATATTGAGTTTATCATTATCATATTCCGAATCCGTTTTCAAATTGTCGACATAAATTATTTTATAGGAAAATGAATTTTCGTCATAAATTTCCATGTAATCTTCGTCGTCAGATTCGTCAAATGATATTCTAAAGTCAATTTTATTGTCGTTAAGAGGACTTACCGTGGGTTCATAGGAGGGCGTTACTTTAGATGTAAGTGTGTTATAGTATACTATAGCTGGGTGTGGTATATCTTATATCATAACACGGGGTCGATTCTTGGATTTGGCTAGTTTCTAGAGAGAGAAACACATGAGAGAGTTTTCTAGAGAGAGAAAATGTGTTTCTATTTGAAAAGAAAAGAAATGACTAGCTTGCCTCTTCCAAAGTTGGAAGAGGCTTATATAGTACTTACAATATACCGGGTATTCGAACCCGACGTAAAACCGAAAAACGTACTATTAACTATTAAACTACGAGCTATAATAAACAGTAAAATACACGGGGTGACCGAGTCTTTTTCTAATATCTAACAATCTCCCCCTAAGGGAGGTCACCCCTGAAAATACCAAACTTAATCACTTCAGTCTTTAGCTCGTAGACATTTGATATCTTGTACATTTGGGATAGTGATCTTTTGATTCATCTTAGACTTGTCTTTGACTGTGATCTTGAGCTTTCTTGAGATCATCGCCCAAACATAATCTTACATCATCTTGTAATGGATCGCCATCTTGTGCACTTGTGAAGAAATACATGATGTCAGAGTTTGCGGAAGCTTTGACACCTTTATGAGGTCTTTCATAACTTCATAACAAGTGTAGGTCGTGTCTGAGCATTCGGTTATTCACTTGATATCTGAGGTGCTGCGAATTTCCATCTCCATCTCCATCTTTAAGATATCCTGTAATGAAACAGTTAGTAATAAAGAGAAAATTGATTTGAAAAGTCAGTCTAAGTGTTTCTTATGAAAATATTTTGTAACACTTCGAAAGATTTGATTGTTTATCAAATGATCAATAACCGTCAATTCTTATACTGGAACAAGTTTGATTCACACAGAATCGCACCATCGTTTCTTTCCAGTTGACACAAGTTTGATTCTTGTAGAATCGCACAAGTCACCTACCTAGAGCTTGTTTGATGTTGGCTCTAGCAGGATTTCCATCTTCATTGTGAAAAACCATCGTTTCACTCGGATGTTCTGGCAATATCACAAGGATAATGCGTAGGACTCTTAGGATAGACTTGTTTCCACAGTGTGTGAAAGACAAGAGAATTGGATACGTGTCCTAACGAGATTAATTGACGATCTCTTGGCTCTAGACTCAATAGTGCGTTTTGGTTCTAGTAATCGGAGGCTGGAGCTGACTGCCACCTGTTCAATATCAACTAACTCGGAGTGAGAAAGTCAATAGATAACGTGTTTAGTCTCCGTGAGAATTGAAACAGAAATCTTTTGAAAGATTCTGAGTGGCTAGGGAGGGTTGTGCATTGCATCACTGGGTCCATGATGTCGATCTTCAATGTCAGCAATCATCTTAGTGATTCTGGCAGCATATGTATTGACCCGGTTTCTGCCTAAGTGTATGGAGGGCTTCTTTCTTTACACCCTTTATCTTTACAATTCTTTCCTTTTAATGCCTTCAACCCTTCAGTGCTTACCGGGACTCATGACTAGACATTGTTGGGTTTTATTTCTAGTACTAGCTCCATCTCAGTCGACACTTTTCCCTTATTCTCACTTTTACTCCTTTTATATGTCATACCTAAGGACTTCTACACTAACTAGTGGATTGTCCCTGGGTAGATCCTCAGGTTATGGCTGGATCATTGGGAATAGTACCTAACCTTACCAACCTTATAACTCCAATTAAGTAAAATGCATGGTCGGTCTTTTGGTACAGTTCTCCTTTCCATAAAACCAATTGAAAATTCAATTAAGGTACTTATGATATAAATATCAAAGCGTTTAGTACCTCGATCGTTTTTGATATTTTTAGAAACGCTCCCCCTCAAAATGTGCTTCGGTATTCGAAATTGTTTAGCACGTTTGGGCGGATTATATGAGTCCTAATAATCACTGTTATTATTATACACATATTTTAATCACATTTTCTCCCCTTATCAAAAATTTAAACCCTTTGACATTTTGGATATCAATTGATTTAAATATGTTATAAAATTTGGGAGAAAAGTGTGGCCTTAATTCGCAAGTCGTGTAAGAGATATATAACTGCTCCCCCTCAATCGTTGAGGGATATAAATTACTCCTACACTTAGTCATCAAAAGATTAACTACTTACTAATGTACAAGGTATATTATTCACAATAAGAAATAAAAATGACCTTTGTATTGTAACGACGATGTCGTCACGTTGTTCTGTTGATCAGCCTGTAGTCAATATCTCTTATTCTTCCTCCAACAAAGCTTTCTAGACTTCGAAAGATCCTCCTGATCTGTAGTCTTTTCTCGATTGCAGTGATGAAGTCTTTGCTTCTTCTCTTGTCATCCTCTGACCACTTCCTAGACTCCATGCCCTTATTGTACTCGAACAGATGAAAGTCTTTAACCATGTGGTCCAGTTTTTCCATTACTCTTGTCAACGTCCCATCACTAAATTTGTGTAGCTCATTCAGCCTCATCAACTTTCTTTGATCATTTCTGTCTCTGTAGACAACGGCTCTTGGCTTAGGGACAATCGTGTAATCTTCTTTGAAGTAATAGTCGGCTGCATCCCAATAGGACATTCCAAGGTTGATTCTTTGTTTGATAACTTTCAATCCCGAGCTTGTAAGTCTCCCACACGATTTTAGTATCACAGTTTCTTATCACATGTTGACTGCCGTATGTGAGATAGTCTGTCTGTATTGGGCAGATGGTTGAGCTTTTCTTGAATATGAGTAGGAACAGATCTTCAAATCATTTGGATGAAGATTTTGAAATCCTTTTCCGAGATCTTATTGTTTCTTGGTAATCAGCCGCGGCGAAGAGATTATCTCTCTTAGGTAGTTGTATCCGTATTTTTTTTCGAACATCTTGATCCACTGATCACACTGGAGATTTCTCATCTGCGATCTGAATGACTCACGATCTGGAGGCTCACTGTGCTTCGTTGATGTAGAATTCCTTTCCTCCGAAACACAGTGAGTGATGCCATTTAAGACCGAACTGATGTATATTCGCGTTCACTTTCAACCCACAAAGATGGACTTAATTCTTCAAAGGCCACAAAGTCTAGGTAACGAGCGGCTTTGAGCTTGGATATGGATAAGGCAATTTTTTGCTCTTTGTCACCTGTCAGAAGATAATCCAGATCCTTATTGAAGAAGAATTGTGGTTGAATAGTTACCTGACCTGGTGGTCCTCCTAAGGGCAGTGGTTCATATATATTTTGTAGGATTTGATGACCCTCAGGATTACTCAAGTCAACCTTATTTGTCAGCAGCTTATGGCATTCATCCATCTGATATTGAAGAAAGACGTTGTTCTTATGAAAGGCTTTAACAAGGTTGAAAGCTGGACCTTCTAAATCAACTTTGCAGAGCTTCTTCTTTCCTGTTCGTCTGCAGAACCACTTTATGAATGACCCAATATCATACGTCTTCCTTTGAAGCTTGTTCTCCGCAGGAACTTGATACGCTGTGGCGTATGTATTTGCCCAGTTAATCTCTGGTTCCGGGAAATCATTCAAGGGAATGGTCCATTCTGGTTTAGGTGTGGCTGGTCTTTCGCTTTCAAGAATCGGCTTAAACCACGTAGTGGTCGACACCCTGGGAATGTGAGCGTTGTTAGTGTCCTCCATATTTGAGTCATGCCCTTCATCCTGCATTGGAATGTCATCTGATGATTGTTCAGAATGTTCTGAATCTGGATCAGATCTGTGCATCGAAGAGTCAACACCAGCATCTCTTGTGTCAGTGATCTGCAATCCAGTTGAGGTAAGAGCTGGATGTTGTTTGGAAGCATATGCATCAGACTCCCTTGGTTTCTTTAAACTTTGGTCATCATCTTTCGGAGGAGGTTGAGCTGACCCAGAAGCGGCAGAATCATATCTTCTTCTCTTTGTTGACCTATCCTGGTTTGATCCAGCTGAAGGGCCTTTATCATCATCATCGTCTTCATCATCATCACTATCATGCTTTCTCTTGTGGTCTTTAACCGTGTCTGCAACTTCCTTATCCATGGCATCTTCATCTCATAAGTGCATGGTATAAGGGGTAGTGGTAGTATTCTGTTTGCAGAATTGATCTTATTCATGTGTTTGAAGAGTGCACTCTTTAGATCAAATTCTTCAAGATCAACTGTATCAGTTGACCTGATGGAGTATGTTGAATCTTGTTTCTCCTCACCTTGTTCCTTTTTTATTATGGTAATCTCCTTCGGACTTTTTTTAGATTCTTGATTCTGGATAGACTCTGGGCCAGGCAGCACAGAGTATTTCTCGATTAAATCTGTAGTGTGTCGTTCAAGAACCTTAAGGTGAGCATCATCAGTTTTGGTTCATAGATATTTATCAACAGCCGTAGGAACTTGGGATCTAATTGAAGCCACAACATCCGCAGAGTGATTAGTCTTCTTCACTTCAGAATCTCTTGCTCATTCTTGCCACTTTAGCTGAAGGGCGATGAAGGAGTAATTTTCTGGGAGAGATGTTGTGATAGTTTGTAGCTTCGTGTTGATTGGTAGTGACGTGACCAGTAATGACGGCTTAGAAGATGAGACATCTGTGAAGGGAACAATCACTGGAGGAGTTGACATTACTGTCTGAATAACTTAGATCAGGTATGGTGGAATCAGACTCCTCTCTAACTTTAGATTTTTCCTGATAATCTTCGGTTGTTTGTCATTAGAAATTGATCCCAAAGTTAAAAGTGTCATCGAGATTTTTCATGGAAGACATAGAACCAGAATGGACTTCTGGTTTATCATCGATGACACGTTCGTTGTTATGAGCTTAGGTTGTTCATGAACCTTTGGGTAGGCTGTGGCGAGGAATTCATCATCCATGTGCTCAGGGTTTGGTCCAGCAAGAGACACATGTAATTTTCCAGAGTCTGATCCAGTCTGGTCTTCTTTCATGGGCTCAGGGTCTGGTCCAGCCAGAGCCTCATGTGCTTTCTCAGGGTCTGATACAGGAATGCTTACTCCTGATGTCACCGTAGACGTGTCTACTTCATCTTGATCTTTGTCACCTTTAGGAGCAGCGGCTTCTGTTTCACTTTCAGTTCTTTCTGAATCAGACGTTGATGAAGATTCATGGATCACTTTCTCTGTTGTGTCATCATCAGGTTGAGAAGAGGGTCCAGTTGTCGAATCATGAGGAGTTTGATCACGCCTAACAAGGATAAACTGATCAGTAGTTCTTTTCTTCTTTGACAGATCGATCAGGGAATGAGCTACTTGTTCTTCAGTTACAACGGCCTTTCCCTTGCCTACTACTTCATGCAGTTTGGAAGTTGTTTCTGATACTGGGTCCCTGATCATTACTCCTCCAACAGGTGCCCGACCTTGTGGCAGAAAGGCTGGATCCAAGCTAAGCTTAATAGCTCGTTCCATGTCAGCATCATCACCTTCTCCTTCTCCTTTTTCTTGATGAGCTTCCAAACTATTTTCCTAGCAGTTCGAGATCAGGATCATCATCTTTTCTTGAAGGAATAAGATTCTTTTGAGCTTCATCATCTTCGTCAACAAGTTGGAAAGTAGGCTTTCCCTTTCTAACTTTCTGTGGAAGCTTACGCTTGGAAGGTTTCTTTGTCGGAGGAGGAGCTGGCTTGGATTGTTTGACTGGTGTGGTGGTTGTGGGCTTTTTGGGTGTAGCACGCTTTGTTGCAGGTTGCACGCTTGCACTTTCTTAAGGGGTTTTCTTTGTATTCTCAGCAACCATTTCCAGATACTTGGGATAATAAGAGGATTGTTGAATGGCTTCAGTTATTAGGGGATCGGGAATTGCCATTCCAAACACTTCAACTGACTCACCTTTAGGGACAAACTTGAGATTTCCTAGTATAAAATCATCTCCAGTATGATGAACAGCAGATTCAGGACGTCGATGGATGTTGTTATTGCTTGCCAAGTAGTATATTATCACCTTGGAAAACCATCCATAAGGAATGAGGAGAGGAGTTACTTTCTTCTTTGGGTTCTTCAGACTGGCGTTGTGACTTGCTTTGTGTGAGAAAAATGTCTGGATCCCTTGAGTAAACTCTTCCCATATCAGCTCTGCATGATCAACATTAGTTTGAGTGACGATTCCCTACAGCATTTTGCAGAATCTGTGTGTCTGGGTTGTCACTGCCCAGAAGTCTTTCTGTCGAGAACTGGTTGATAAGGTTAGAATTGCCCTCCATGGTTGATACCATAATTCACATTATGTTGGAGACAATTTCTACAGGTTCAGGATACCAAGCTCATTAACCTAAATAATGACAGTGTTACCAGACGGAGGTAATTAAAACGGATGAGCTGGATGACAGGAGTAATTGCTAATGCCTTTCTGAGAAGATCAGCACTTAGATCGGAACATTGTTCATCAGACTTGACAACTATAAAAACCCCTGTCTTCTGTTATATTTCATTGTGTTCCAGCGAACTGTTGCAGTAGATAGGAAGGAACATTTGCTGAGCAGTGAATGCTGGAAGAAGTTGGTATTACTCAGGATGTCCACTGTATACTAAAGATCGGGCTTTCTTTTGAATCTTTTAT
Source organism: Tanacetum coccineum (assembly GCA_026074375.1). Classification (NCBI taxonomy): domain Eukaryota; kingdom Viridiplantae; phylum Streptophyta; class Magnoliopsida; order Asterales; family Asteraceae; genus Tanacetum; species Tanacetum coccineum. The sequence continues at coordinate 59,425 of BQNB010008973.1, forward strand.
GCATGAAAAGTAGGTTGCTTTTCCTGATTGTTATCCATTGAGAGCGAGGTACAATCTGCTCATCTGTTTTGTAGGAGGTTGAGTGGGAACATTTTGTTCTGCCATCGTATTCTGCAAAAGAGCATTTAACAAAGAAGATAAACATTGCAGAGAAACGATGTTAGAGAGAACGTTAGCATTGATAAAAGTCATGTAACTGCATGATTGATTAACAACAGTGGTAACTCGTTTGATGAAAATCTACACATGATCGCACAGGATGCAGAATTATCCAACAACAACAAAAAAAAGATCATTTTTCTTGTTAACTAAGCCCGGATGGGAGTTTAGACAAGCAACTGGGTCATTCGAAGGGGCCTTGATAGATTATTGGGCTTAATGGGCCAAAATATGAAACTTTAGACCAGCCGCCGTAGGCTGAATGCCAACTCGCGTTTATGAGATTGAGCAACACCGCGCGAGGAAGGCTACTAAACCGCCATGAATTACATTTGAAAAAGGGGCGGGTTGAATAGTTTAAATGAGCACTCCTATTGTTCTTAAGGGGATGAGGGATGGGTTTAACGTCAATGGCATACATGCCAGGAGCAAGAACTTTTGGTTTGACATAGTCACTAGTGAAACAAGACTCTTTGCTTCGCAATTGAGCTTTTAGACTCTCAATTTCATTTAACATGGTAGATGTCTTTTCACTTGTAGGGAGCAGCGTAATCTTAATTGAGTCATACAATTCCTTGTAATGTTGTTTGACCTTTTCTAGTTCTACTCTAACGCAATCATTTTGTTCAATAAGAGCAGTGACATCTTTAGCATTATAAGGCTCACAACTTCCTTCATTCACATTAGCGACTAGATCTTTCAAGTGTCTAATCACGTTGTCTTTTTCTTGAATCTGATGTTCGAGATTCTTGATCTTAAAGAATGAGTTAAAATCAGGAGCTTCCCTGCACTATGTGTGGATTTGTTATTATCAAAACTTTCTTGAAGATGTTGATTACCTTAATTGCATATTTAGGCATTCCCCTTCCAAGTTTTGAAATAAGTTTTAGACTCATGATGAAACTTTCGACATTGTCGCTTTAGATCTAGGACAACGTGATTTTTCCACTCATACAGCAGTTGAGTCGAAAACAATTAACAATCAGATTCTCATTTTCAATGAGGAAGGTTTTCTTTTTAATTTCAGCACATTGCTTTTCTACAGTATTCTTGTCACTTGTTATATTTGATCAAAAATTTCTTCCAATTTCTTTAACTTCTTTAAAAGAGGGCTGTTTGAATCTCCTCAACAGAGTGTTCTTTAAGAGTTTGAAAAATGGAATAACTTCAGTGAGGTAACTATCTTTTTGTTTGACTAAAAACTCTTTCCCCATCTGTAATAATTGTGGGGTGATTCTAGTTTTGGCAAGTTTTGTCAAAATTCCGTAAAAAGTTGTGTGAGTACATAAAGATTAATCTTCACCTGACTTTTAGTTGGAAGAATTCTGGGGACAAGCTTGACAGGAGTATTGGGTGGATACACTGTCAATGCTGAAATTGGTTTTGGAACTGAGGTCTCGGCCTTTTTCCTGTTATTGTCATCTATGGACCAAAATATCTGTTCTGGGGTCAGATTTCTTTGGGGAAGCAATGGTTTCAAGGAATGTTCTTTTCGATTAATCAAGGGGGGGGGGGGGCAATCCTACTTTTTTTTTCCATTAACATAGAGGGTTTGCATTTCAACATCATTCTTTTCCTAGTTATCTCAGCTATCTCACGCGTATCCTCTGAGTCATGTATGACAGTGGGTGTATGATTGGTAGTGACAAGTACATGACCATTATACAGAGCAGAAATAAGCTTATGTTTTGCACGAGTGTGGCATAAGGGGGTTTTTGTAGGCCTATTTGCTACCTTGTTCTTTTCATCATAAAACGATTTTGGTTTACATAACATGTGAACCGTTTGAACAGACTGATCCTGTTTGTATAATCTATCTTCAATCTTATCTTTTAGCCTTTTTATGTCTAAAAACTCTTCAAGGAATTTATCTTCTTTTTGTTTAAAATCCTTTTTCAAAATGATTACTTCTTCTGTCTTTGACTTATAATGGCCAACGGTAGAACTAAGTAGTATTTGTGCTGAATGAAGTTCTGATTTCAAAGAAGTTTCCTTTCTGTTTCGGTCCGAGATAATTATTCTCATTTGTTCATCAATTTTCCGTTCTCTATCAGTTAATTCAAACTTTGCCCGTTTTTCATATTCCCCGACCAGTTCCTTATATCTAGCAAGTTCAGAGGCCACTGAATCATTAATTATCATGTCTGGTTTATTTGCTAATCTACTTTGTACTCCCTGTTCATGCATTTCATCGAGAATTGACATCAATGCATCATTTCGCACAGAAGATACATTTCTTTGAACAACATGATCTTCGTTGTCTTCCACATACTGATCATACGGAATAATATTACTATTACTCGTATAGTCAGCATCGGAGTCAACAACGTAGTTGTGTTGTTCATCGGTTTGCATCTCGTGTACTTCATGATACTCATCTAAATGATTTACAAAGGTATCATGATCTTGTACCTCAGAAGGAGTATTTGAGTCATATGATGTCACGCTTCATCGTAGATTTCGATCTTCCGATGTGAGATTTATCATGAACAGGTCTGGTGGTTGGGGACCCTCGTCAAATCAGAGGTCGAATGCTTCACATTCATCAGCTTCTAAAGACATGGTTCCACATTGAGTGCCAAATCATGCGGGGTAAATTCTTCCACATCATCATCAACGTTGGTAACCTGTTCTCTGCTAAGAAACTAACGGACGGTTCTTCAGACAGTACTGCACCACTCTCTGGGCTTGCCATTAGTAACATCTTTCCTTGAAGTAGTCTGAATTTGAATCGCTTTGCCTTGGACATTCTCGTGCTATGTGCCCTAGTCCGTTACAGTTGTAGCACTTGATGGGTTTCGCTTGACCAGGATTAATAATGCCTCCTCTGTTCTGACCTCCTACATTCCCAGCTACACCATTTCCTCTTGCATTGTTTCTCTGAAATGGTCTTCCTTGATTATTCGCATTGTATTCTTTCCACGGACTCTTTGAACACAACGTCCGTCTTGAACCATGACTTTGTTCCTTGCATTAGACGAACGCTCTAAGTTGATTGTTGTTTGTGGAAGGTGTGATTTGTTACGATTGAGTGAGTGAGGGCAAGTGAGTTGGATAAATCTTTCATTCATGTTTTTGTTTGAGTAAATCTGAGTCCAGTGAAAAGTTGTGCAGTGATATGGTTCTTTTGAGGATTGAGGGAGACTGGATGCATTGCGTTGGATACGGCCTGAGCTGAGGGTATACGACACTAGCAACAAAGGATCATTATTTGGTTGTACTGAACCTTTCCATCATAATTATGTTCTCATTAGAAAGCACCTCTTGTTGCTTCAAGTAAGCATCAACTGATCAAAGTTTGCATCCTTCTAACATCTGTTAGTTTGACTTCAGTTATGAAATCTTACTCCTCCAGGTAACATGTTGTTACAAACTTTGAGTTAGCTACTTCCTGGCATGGTCATCTGATCGCTTTTATGTCCATTAATGAGCTTCGTAAAACCGATACGTTAGTATCATTGAATGGTTTCTCCTTTGTTTTGACGGAAAGTGTTCATATTCATTCTATAGCTGAGATTCTGTCATCTTTGTTACTCAGAAACCTTCCAGAATATCTTTCGTTTTCCCAAATGTCTTTGGCGTCAGTATAGTGATTGATGAGTGAGTAGATGTCCTTTGGTATACCTTGAAGTAGGATATTGGTTGCACAAATGTCAGCTTTATACCTTTCCTTTTCTTTAGCTGAAAGGTCGTTAAGGACTCTAGCACGTACTAGACCTTGTTGAACTGCACCCTCAGTTCCTGCAGCAATAACATTTGAGACCGTTCCCCATAGGAAATGGTCCTTCTATGTTGGGACTTCATAATATTCTCTTCCATTATCCTTTCTAGACAGTTACAGACGTATACGTTGTTGCCAAGATTCAGTATGTTCTATCAAGCATTGGTGGGCGTGTATCAGAATACTGGCACACTGGTGTCTTCTTGCATACTAGACATCTTGGATTATTATTGCTATGATATGTTTTGATGCGATACTACTGTTAGTGTGGGTACGTTAAAAGTGGTGAGGTTAAACGTTTTCATTTCTTGTTTAGTGTATTATGTCCCAAAGTTTGAAAATTTCAAATTTTCTATAGACAATTGCTCAACTCGCCGCTAGAGGTACCAACCGCTTGTAAAGAAATAAAGCACTCGCTGGTGGAATTTTAGGAAAAACTCGCCGAAACAACTCGCTGCCAAGCAATACCCGGCGCGATGATTTTTTAATCAAAATGCTGTTGGTTTTCAAACCGCCAGAGTTTCCTTAAGATATTCTGCTATTAAAATATTCAACCCGTGATAACCATGTTCAAACCGTGGTATGCAAATCCGCTGGGTAAGCAAATAGTGGCTTAGTATAAGCAACTAGCTTCTTGAGCAACTCGCCACCTGTTCAAACCGCTGGTAAGCAAACCGCTGGGGTAAGCAACTCGCTGCTTAGTAACAACTGCCTATTGAGAACTCGCCACCTGTGCAACCCTCCGTGTGTCAGAGGTTGGTAAACTACTTATTAAAATATTACTATTTCAGCAAACCGACGTGAAGACATTCTGCATCTCTCCACGATGTAACAATCGACTTTTTATCCACAAAATCCACTTATTAAATCACCCTTTTCGAACGATTTTGCTTGATTTCTTTTGCACAACACAGTACCATAGGTAATGCAACTAAGAAACACCAAATCTTTATCAACACAAACAACAAATTCAGAGACCTCAAAAAACGGGAGCTAGAACTTTCAATGGCCACACTTTTTCGATCTAAAAACAAGCAGAAATCGCACATACATTCGATCTAATCCATCCATAGCTCTGATACAATTGTGGTATTTCCCCTATATCCATAAAACGGAGGTCGTTTCTGAGATCTTGGCTAGTTTTCTAGAGAGAGACACTAGAGAGAGTTTTCTAGAGAGAGAAAATAGTGTTTCTATGAAAAGAAGAAATAAATGGATAGCTTACCTTCCAAGTTGGAGAGCTTCTATTAGTACTTACAATATACCGGGTAGTAGTACCCCGACTTATACCAAAAAATATATTATTAACTATTAAAACTAAGAGCTATAATAAACCAGCTAAAAATACACGGGGTGGACCGGAGTCTTTTTCTACTATTAACATAACCTATTCTCTCGATGCTTGGAGAGAGTTCATGCGAGTCATGATAACGAGTCGTTATGATGAGGAAATACCTACGATATTGTTCGGAACGAGTGTGTCATAGAAGGGAGTGAAGTTTAGTTCGTAGTACTTAAGATTGGTGATTGTTATGAAGTCATGTCAAGGACCATAGTGGAGTCGGTGTGCTAGTAAGCAATGGTAGAATTGAGCTACCAAGGGTGTAAACCTGATACCGACACTAAGAAGGAATCTTCTTGGAGATGTAAAGATTCCTAAGGTGGGTGGAAGCTGAGATGGTTAGTCCTGAGGTTAAAAGTGAAAAATGGAGAATACTTCTCCTACTGAATTGTATTGATGCCTTTGGAAGTTTAATTGATGGCCGTGAAGAAGACTTCTTTTCCCAAAACAGAGTGTAGTGGTAGTATAGTTGTAAGTATACCTAATGTCGTTGAGGATTAGAATAAGGCACTAAGCGACACCTGGCTTAAGGTCAGTGATCCTTACTCCTTAACGTAATGACTTTTGTGCGTATGAAAGAGCGAAAATATTAGAGATTCTAGCCGATTGGTGACGTCCGTTTCCATCCTGGAGGAACGATCAAAGTAACTAATGCCTTAAGTCGAGCGGTATCAAAATAGGAATGTGTGTAGTCATCTCGACTTAATAAGTTGGGTCATCTAGAATTTGAGGCGATACGATAGGACCGAGTCGACTATGTTAGTCGCGGGGCATAAACGTTAGATTTTTTATTCTTCGTTGAACGAGCAACGAGCCCGTGATGCTCAATTGTTTTCTTGTGTAGGAAACTAGAAGGGGAGGTTGAATAGTTTATTGGTTAATTATCCGTTTTAAAACTTTGCTTATGAAATGGTTTGATTCGAGTTGTATGTCAATCAATCAACAATATGAATCACAACTAAACTATCTAATGTAATGAACTAAATAAACAATAACAATATAAAGAGATAAGGAAAGAAATGATCAAACCAAGACACCAAGATTTATAGTGGTTTGGCTACGAAACACCTCTTTTCCCTACTCTAATCCTCGAGTACTCCACTCAAGATTTCACTATGTCAACAAGCTCCTTTTAGGCGGAGAAAACAGTTTACACGTTGCTTACTTTATTTTCCGACACTAAGCTAGATGTCGAGTCCTAATCTTAGCTAGAACCAATCTAAGACTTCACTAAGTCTTTATACACTTACAAGATATATACTCCTGGATTGACACACAATCCAATTCACACAAATACACAATTTACACTATTGGATCTACACACAATCCAATTTACACAACACCACAAAGAATTTATAATGAAGATTTGTGATCTTGAGGAGGAGGAAAGAGATCACTGATATACAACATTCATTTCTAGATGAATCGATTGTTCTTCTTCTTGCACTTGTTTCAGAAGAAGGGTGGAAGGGGAATAATACACTTGAAACAGATCATGATATGTTAGTGATCAAGATATGTGTTTGAGAAAGAAACGAAAGAAGAGAGAAAAGTATTTTGAGTACATTATAGGCAAGAGGTTCTGTTTTCAGTTGGGGTGGCCTAATATTTAGAGGAGACAAAAAAAGTCGTTACTTGCTGGCGGTCCCTAATATATTTAGGGCTCATGCCATATAATGGGGCAGCACCGTTGAGTTAAGCTCCTCTCTTTTGTCTTTTAGTGGGAAGGTGTTATCTGTTTGGAACCTCTCCATTTTAGAGGGTAAGTTGATTTCAAATTTATATGTTTTAATAAAACATTACTTTATGAATAAATATTTTGTGTATATATTTTTGAAATTACATTTTATATAAATGTTAAGGTTTAAGAAAAATAATTTTTTGATCACTAATCATGTTTAATGATTTGTTTATCCATACCTTAAGTGATTAATCTTAGAAATAGAATTTTACGATTAGTAATTTATAAACGTTTAATTTTATAAAGTTTTTACATTTTGTTATTATCAAAACATCGAGAGGTCAAAAAATATAAATAACGTTTTTAGACATTATTTGTATTAACAATCTCCCTTTTTTTGATGATAACAAAATATAAACTTATTTAGTATAAAATTAGAGGTTTATAAATTACTAATGAGTTTAATTCTATTTCTCCCCCTTTTTGTCGAATCCAAAAAGGTTGATCGTCAAATTGTAGTAGAGAGAAAGAAATCGACGATTGAAGACCCCCTTGATGTAAGCTCTCCCTTGTTCGGAGCACCAAGGGATCAATCTTACGATAACTTGTTTGCTATAAAACAAAGTTAGAAGTACAAGTGCAAACCAACATAGCACGAAAAATATCTCAAGAGTATAATCCACATTTTAGCAACTCATAAATAAAAGTGAAGTCTAAAATTTCTAAAAGACATATTTAGCAATACTAGGATAATTTTTGATGACTACAACATAGATAATAATAACATGACTAAACATTATTAAAGCATACGTGGGACATGGAATCTAAAAAAAATCTTTTAATCCTAGAAAAACTCATGATTCATAGACATGACTTTTAAACAAAATGTCTTTAGGTTATCCATTATTAGGCCATTTGAAAATGGTATATGGTTGAGGTGGAAAATGGGTTGTGAAGGCGATGGTTATGAGATACTCAAGATGAGCAAACATAATGTTCATCTCATCTCAAAGGTTCAAATGGAGGTTACGGTTGTAAAAGCAACAAATACAAGTTGATCCATGATAGTCATGATAGTTTTAGTAGAGTGGATGTCCCATGATAGGAGGTTAAGGTGGTGGTGGGGAAGGTGAAGATAGACTTAAGAGATTTTCAGTTGTGTGTTGGTGTAAGTGATATAGTGATATACAATAAAGGATGCTTTAGATGTGGTGAGGTATTAGATGCCTTAAGGAGGGAATACCATTAAGTTTTGAAGAAAAGGATTTTGAGGTTGGGGAGAGGTTGGTTCATTTATAGGAGGTGGTGACACTTGTAGCTTTGATTGAAAGGAAGATGAGGTGTTTTCATGACTTGATGTGGTTTCTTTGGTTGATGTGGTTTTGGATGGTGCATTTGGAGGAGTTGGAGAAGAAGAGGTTGTTGTGGGAGATGGTGTGGAGAGGTTTTCATTGTCACTAGTTAGGTCAACAAATAGTTGCTTTGGTGGTTGATTTGTTAGTATTGATTTTCTTGAACCCCATGGGAAGAGAGGATGGTGTATCTAGGGAAAGTTTTAAGGTGTAAGAGATAGAGAAGAGTTCATGATTTAAGGTGGAAGAGATAGATTGAAGAAGTAAGGCATGGGGTTTGAAGTTTTAGATTCCAAAAAGTGTTTGTCAAAATGCAAAAATTATAGCTAGGCCTAGATGGGATAATGGTCAACTGCACAGAAATTCAGGGGGTTACAGTAAAAGAATCCGTGACCTTTGATGTCGGTCTCTTAAATACCCAGCGGTCCCATATATATTAGGGGGCCGCCCAGTATTTTAGGGGGGCATTTTCTGGAGACAGGAAAAAAAAAGTTTTCTAGAATTTTCCTGATTTGTTGTATTTAAAAATTTCTAAAATTTCCCTTTTCCTATCATTCCTATTTCATCATGTATCATCTATTATCTTATTTATCTAAACTTTCACAATATCCAATTAATAATAAAAAAAACTATCTAAGTTCTTTATGAGGGAAGCATGTGTAGGTAAATTTTATCAAAAGATAAGCATGCATAATATCACATATATAGCAAAGAGTCTATCGAAGTGCATGCAAGCATTAGTTTAAGATGATAAAATTAAAAGATCATCCATGGCAAGCTAAGTTGCCCATACTAAGTACTAAATTACTAATAAGTAGCATAAGTTTAGATACCTAAGCATAATAGATTAGTAAATAATATAGATAATAATGTCATAAAGCAATTTCCCTCATTGCTCACTTCTTCTTCAAATTCTTCCACAAGTTCCAAAAGCCTTTTCCGATTAATCTTAGTCTACTACGTTGCTCATCTTGTAATTGTACTTAACGGTTAATGATTTTAGTTTGACGGGTGTAAAATGGTTCTAAATGAGAGTCAATGTTAGGTGGGTTTTGAAAAACTTAAGGAACTTGATTGGTTAAGGAATTGACATAACGAATGGGGGGAGTGCTTGCACGCGAGGTCCCTTCGTCATTTCCATCATCATCATCATCGTTGAGATGAGATGAGGATGGTTGATCGAAGGTGGAGGAGGAAGTGGAAGGACGACCTCTTCTCATGCCATGATCCCTTCAAACTTTTTGCTCTAGTTGAGCGGCAAGAGGATTCATGACACGATCGTACAAGACATAGGACTCGTTGTACAACTCGGGATATTCATTCATGATGAATTTAAACAAACGGGTTAATAGCATACCATAGGGTAGAATTAACCTAGCTTGCTTAGTGACCCACTCCATTCGTTTCGCCATGTAATAGGCAAGATTAGATTTTTCGGAGTGTACAACACAATAAAGCATGAAACAAAGACATGCGGGAACATGATCCCGATTACCCCCAGACAGAAGACGTTTTCCCGGATGATTTCCTCTAAAGGCTTCAAAGTTGACACGATTTCACGAGTGAGAATTTGATATTCAAGAACATCAATCTCTTCCTCATGACGGATGCGACGGACTTGACCTTCTCGATCAATTCGAATAGACAAAATGATGTCCTCAATGGAAGGAGGGTTGGTTTGATATGGACCATCCGAAGGGATACCATATGCCAACTCATCAAGTCTCCATCTATCGGTAAAGACACATGCGCCTTCACAAGGAATGTCAAGAATTTGAGCAAAATTTTCAAGAGAGTAGGAGAAGAGTTGATTTTGAATCACAAATTCGACAAACATTTGACCTTCGTCGGAATAATTGATTTGATATTGACTATAGAACTCGAGTATGAAGCGAGGACAGATTTGTTCATTGATTTCAAGGAGACATTCGAACTCAACAAAATGAAACAAAGACCGAACATAGTTTAGGTCCGCAAAATTTTCAAAAACCACCCGACCCACTATAGATATAGCGTTCTTCAAGGTTCATTAGTTTTTATCTTATTGGAGTACGGAATTTTCTTGTGAGATTTTAGGGATATTGTGTCTTGTTTGTTTTGTATCTTCAGATGATTTTCGAGCATTGTCACATAGAATGAGAGACCATGATCACTAATTTAAATTGCATTTTACATGTTTTAAATTAGTTTAGGTTCATGTCTAGTGTTGTGTCTATATGCATCAAATGTAGAGTAATGATTAACTCGACTAACACTCAAAATCTAAGAGTTAACCTAAACACTCCTTAAATTTGATTTTGTCTCATTCCACACAAGTCGAATACATACATATGAATTATGTATCTCAAATTTGTTTTATGAGATCATTAGCATGTGTTGAAAATCATTTTTGGTTGTATCTGACTATGGCTTAACAACAATTTTATTATGTTCCTAACGTGAGTGATTTGAAAATAAAATTAGGGTTTTAGTTCAAAATCAATTTTTCTACAAGCTCATTAATGTGTGCAACCTCTATGTTTATATGAAAGCATAATTAGTTGTAACTTTTTATTCTAGTAGTTCTAAGTGTACAAAATTGAAAGAAAAATGGAAAATCCACAATTTCAATTTTTTGTGTTCATCATGAACCCTAGACTCAAATTGAAAGAAGATAGATGAAATGACTTACAATTGATGATCTTTGTGATGTTAGGATTGATTATTAGTGTTGATTTGATCTTCAATTGATGTTTTAATGGTTGAATTTGAGTTTTGGTGGGTTTTGGGTCGTGTTCGTCGAGTGCAGCAGATAAGGGGGTGTTTGTTTTTGTGTTTTGAAATTTTTTGTTTAAGTGTTCCATATTATGATCTGCTGATGGCGGTCCCATATCCCCTGCAGTACAAATATATGGGGGGCAGCCCTCAGTCAAGGTTTTGGGGACTGGATTTTGGTCGAAAATTTGATCGAGTGGAGTGAAGTTTTAATTTGCATTTCACGAATTAAATATGCTTAAAGTACTTCGGATGAAGTATTTAAGTTGTCACGACACGGAATGGAACACGGACTAGAATTGAGACAGAAGAAGGAGAAGCGGACTAATATGTTTTATGGAATGTGTTCCATCATTCCTAAACCAAGACGTAGATAGTTAAACGATTCACGTTTAAGAGGTTTAGTAAGAATGTCAGCAATATTGTCGACGGACGGTACTTTTTCAATTGAGTATGTCCTTTTCGGGACATTATCACGATGTAAGTGGGTGACGGAATTTCGATGTGTTTGGTATCGAGAATGTTGCACCGGGTTTGTGCTAAGGTCAATCGCGCCTTCTGTTGTCGTACATGATCGGGAACGTCGGTCAGTCGTACGTATAGTCGATGAGAGCATGTTTTCATCATAGTGTTGTTGACATGCCTTTCCTGGCGCTTACGTATTCGGCTTCATAGGGGATATAGCACGATAGTTGATTTGTTTCTTCGGAAACCGAGATGTCAAACAACATCATATAATTCGTACAAATATGTAGTGATCTTTCGGCCCACTAATCTTCCGCATGATCAGAGTCGGGAATATTAATACGGTTTCTATGCTGGTCCCCATTAGGATACAAAAATTCCTATTGCATAGTGCCTTTTAATGTATGGAAGACACGCTTAACCGGCTTCTCCGGGTGAGGTTTTGGGAGCCTCTTGGAAGCGGGCACAAAGGCAGACACTAAACATGATATCGGGCCTACTTGCCGTTAGGTATAATAAACTACCTATCATGCCTCGATACTTGGTACTATCTACCGACTCACACTCTTTATCTTTCGTGAGTTTAGTATCGGAGGACATGGGGGTTTTCATTGGTTTAGAATCTTCTAGACCAAATTTCTTAAGCATTTCTTTAATATACTTAGATTGATTAAAGAATATACCATCTTCCATTTGTTTAATTTGTAATCCAAGGAAGAAGTTAAGTTCACCCATCATGCTCATCTCGAACTCATCATGCATGATTTTGGCAAATTCATCACACATGTCTTGACAAGTCAAACTGAATATAATGTCATCGACATATATTTGAACAATGATGAGATTTGAACTTTTCTTCTTAGTAAAAAGGTAGTGTTCATTAACCATTCCTATTTTATATTCATGTTTTAATATGAAAGCTTTTAATCTATCATACCAAGCTTTGGGTGCTTGTTTAAGACCATATAAAGCTTTCTTTAATTTATAAACATGATCCGGTTTTTCGAAATCAATGAATCCTGGAGGTTGTGCCACGTATACCTCCTCATTGATAAAACCGTTCAGGAATGCACTTTTTACATCCATTTGGAATAGTTTAAAATCTAAGGCACAAGCATAAGCTAATAATATTCTAATGGACTCAAGTCTAGCAACCGGGGCATAAGTTTCATCATAATCGATGCCCTTTTGTTGGTTGTAGCCTTGAGCAACTAACCTAGCCTTATTTCAAGAAACAACACCGTTCTCGTCTAACTTATTTCTAAACACCCACTTAGTTCCTATAATTGTCATATTCTTAGGTTGTCGAACTAACTCCCAAATGTCGTTAGCAATGAATTGGTTTAATTCTTCTTGCATGGCGACTATCCAACTTTTATCTCCTAAAGCTTCATTCACATTCTTAGGTTCTATAGTTGATATAAAACAAAAGAAGTTACTTTGGTTTTGGGCTTGAGACCTAAGGGTTCTTTAGTTAAGATTTCCTATGACATTCTCTATTGGATGGTTCCTAGATTCCTTAATATTGACTATTTCATTAATTTCTAAAGTTTCATCTACAATGTCATTTTCTAGGTTTTTCTTTTCGATGACCTTAATTGCTTCTTCTTCATCTAAGTCATCATCCACCAAGGGTGATGTCTTAGAGGGTGGAGGAGTTTCATCAAATGTCACGTTAAGTAATTCTTTGACTTTCCTAGTGTGTTTGTTTAGGATGATGTAGGCTTTACTATTTTCAGAATATCCTAAAAAGACATCTTCGTATGACTTTAGGTCAAACTTGGTAAGGTAGTCTTTGGTATTTAAAATGAAGCACTTGCTTCCAAACACTCTAAAATAATCTAGCGTAGGTTTCCTACCTCTTAAAAGTTCGTAAGGTGTTTTTCCTAGAATGACTGTAATAAGAATTCGGTTGAGAATGTATGTTGAAGTATGTACGATGTTACACAAAAACTTTTGTGGTAACGATTGCTCATTCAACATAGTTCTACTCATTTCTTGAAGTGTCCTATTTTTCCTTTCAACCACGCCATTTGATTGAGGAGTGCGTGGAGCCGAGAAGTTATGTATAATACCATTGGCATTACAAAACTCTCCAAATTGCACCTCATTATCAAATTCTCTATCGTGGGCGATTCTTATTGACACTATTGAACAACCTAATTGGTTTTGAATTTTCCTACTAAGTATTTCGAATTGATCGAAAGCTTCGGTTTTATCCTTAAAGAATCTAGTCCAAGTATACCTAGAGTAATCATCTACTATGACTAGGGTGTAACGGTTTCCTCCATAACTCTGTACGGCGGATGGACCAAAGAGATCCATATGGAGAAGTTCTAAGCATCTAGTCGTTGAGACTATATTCTTAGCTTTGTGACTAGCGTGAGCTTGTTTTCCCATTTTGCAAGCATCACAAAAATGTTGGTCAAACTTAAGTTTGGGTAGATTTCTAACTAATTCCTTAGAAGCCAACGATTGAATGAGACGCATGTTTGCGTGACCTAATCTCCTATGCCACAATGTGGAATTTTCATCAATCGTTGCTAGACAAATTTGATCATTTGGCTTATTTCATAATTTCATCATATATAAGTCTTTCTTCCTAATTCCTCTACCTATGACTCTACCGTCCTTAGTGATTTCACTATCATGTTCAGAGAAAGTTACTCTACACTTATTATCACATATTTGTCCTATACTTAGCAAGTTAAATCCTAAGTTATCAACATGTTCTACATTATCTATTTTGAGAGAGTCATTAGAAATCGTACCTTTGCCAATGATGTTACCGCGAAGATTACTACCAAAAATGACATTACCTCCATTGTATGCCTTGTAAGTGGAGAAGAGCTTTCGGTTACCCGTCATATGTTTAGAACATCCGCTATCCTTGATCCATTCGTCGGGCTCCAAGTCGACTCCAAGGCATATCTATTTATATAAGACAATAACTCAAACATTTGGTCCCCAATATCTCATGGGTCCAAAGTTGTTAGTGCCAAACATCCCTTGCATTTGATGCAATTGGTTGGGATGTGAGAATGGAAGACACATTTCCCATGGCATGTAACTTTGACGTGGAAAGTTGTTCCAAGTTACAGGAAAGCCATGAGGTTGGTTTTGTCGACCAACATGTCTTCTTGGTTGCGGTGTTTTAGAACGAGGATAATTATTATTGACTTTTCTAGGAGGTGGGGTTTTTTATCTAAAGTTTTGTTTTGAAATCACTCGGGTTTTGACAATGGTTTATAAAATTGTGACTTCATTGTCACTAGCTACCGGAAATTTAACTTTGTTTACATTATGTGTTTTGGTCTAGGACCAAAAATAGATTTTTGAAAAGAAACACTTTTCTCAAATATTGGTGTTTGGTGGGTCCCTTATTTTTTATTTATTTTTTTTTTTATTTTTTTACTTTGGGGGCCGCTCTAAACATTAAGGGGGGCGCCATTTATGGGGCACGTCCCTATTTAAGGGACCTCCTCATAGGACGCCTTTTTATGAGTTTTACAAATTTTTTTTTCTTTGTTCCACTTGATATGCTTCAAATGAATTAAACCCTAACCTAATTTATTCACCGGAGGGTTTTGATTTCTTAGCATTTCATTCAAGCAATGTTGTACTCTTTTCAAATTTTTTAATCTAGTGGATTCATCTTTGAGTTTTGCATTCTCAATTTGGTACCATGACACACTGCACATTCGGTTCAACTCCCTGTTTTCTTGAAATATGGATAATTTATCTTTTAGATTCCTAAGGCTCATTTTTTAAGTTATTTCTAGTGGCTTTTAGTCTTTTGTTTTTAGTGATTATCTTTAGACTCATTTTATATAATTAATCATATTCATTGTCTAAAGTTATATCATCAATTGATGAGTTTTCATCACTAAAGTAAGAGGATTCGGAACATACCTCAACTTGATGCATGAGCTACAAGAACCATGTTTTCTCTTTGACCTTCTCATCGTCTTAATCACGTTTCGCTCCAAGAACTTCCGACAAAGGCTTCTTTGGTTCTTGTCTTTCAAGGTGGTTTTGGAACATCTCAATAAGATGCTTCGGGTCGCCGCTACTAAATCATTTTCTATCATTTTTTACGGTCTTGTCATCACGACTTCTTTGGAAACGTCTTTGTCATTCCGAGAGGTTTTGTCTCAATAAATCTACCTCTTCTCTTAAGAATTTTTGAAGTCTCTTACCGCCATGGCACTCCGCGGTTGTTTGTGTATAAACTTGGACATATAAACGTTGGAACTAGGGGTGTTGATTGGTTCGGTTAATTCGGTTCGATTAAAAAAAATAGGTCAACCCGAAAACCGAACCAAACCAAACTAGAATTCAACCGAAACGAACCAAAAACCGAAATTCTCTTTTGGATACGTATTAGGATAAAATATTATTGATCTTTTTATATATAAAAATACTATTTTCAAGACCCGCCCGTTGGGCGGGGAGCTTTAAAGGATTGTTGAAAGAAACATCCACATCTTGATACTTTATGTTATTGTTTTTTATTATTCCAACTACTGCATATCATTTAGATAAGTTATTGTTGATGTATTGTGCATAAATAAATGTATTTAGCAAGAGAGTTTATAAGCATGAAGTTATAAATTTTACAACTAAAAACTAAAAAATGACCAAAAAAATGAAGAGCGCACATTTTAAAGGGTGTTTGGATTGCTGTTATCTACTCCTTTTTGGTGGCTAATCTAAACGTCGTCAGCTTATTTGCTATATCAGAGTCACACAAACATAGCAGGCAGACCTTAGCAGACATTATTTTAAGTATTAGTCCAAAATCAGTCAATCACGAAACTAACATTTCCGCTAAACGTAATAGACTCATTTCCACAACCAAAAAAAAAAAAAAAAAAAAAACCCCCCCCCCCCACAATGCAAAATCCCAGATCTTTACATCATGATGCACAGGAATCAAGATAAGCATGGAAATGAATTGACTTAATTCCAAGACTATAATTAGGATTTTGGTAGGCTTGAACAAAAATACCATTTTAGGTATCAAGATTAACACATGTATACATATGGGCTGAAGCATTGGCGTCATGCTAATGTTCACTTTAAATTTCTTCCAAGATTCTTTGGAACTCTATGCCACTTGCTGACAGTCGTTTCATGGCGTCAAATGTAGTGAGCTTAATGCTGCAACAACATTAAGTATTCCATCAACAATCGTAAGAAGCGGTATTCTTTTGCAAATAAACCGATGGGTTGTAAGTTGTTTGGTAAGGTTTTCAAAGCATTAGGTGAACAAAAAAAACCCTGGTATAAATCTGAGACACAACCATCACGGTCAGCAACAATAGACTAGACAAGATCCATCCAAACAATTATAACAACCAAAATTTTCATCAAATGCAAAACTTATTTTACTATTATCACGATGAGTACGGGGAAATTTTTTGCTTTATTACATTACTTGCATTGTCAATATCTCATTAAGCAAGGTAACTTGCATAACTAAAGTAGACAAGCTCACGTAACCTATCTATGGCAATCCTGTCTTCATATATGTAGAAAACAAAAATCTATAAAATATCAAGTCATATCATCATATTCCTATCTAACAAGGTACATTTATTCCTAAATGTACAGATTCGCAACGTTTATATGTAAACAGGCTTTAAACCGTTTTCGTATACTCTATACTTAATTCTTATGAAGGGTTTAATATCTAAAGTAAATGTTCACAGCTATAGCTTTATTTACAAGTTATATAATATTCAATTTGAATATAAACTCCCTCCAAGTCAAGTACATGTCATTAGCGTGACTCTAAAATAGCCGTTTTACCTTGTTTTCATTCTTATTCTTCAACCATTACTTGTGTACAAGCTACTACACTCTATAGTACATTGTGTAAACCATAATTATTCTATTCATATAACTTTCATTCATCATTTTTACTCTTAAATCCCTAATTCACAAACTCAGAAATACATAACCCGAGCTATTCTACAATATGTACCGTTTCTTTATTTTAATATCCATTGTAACCTAACAAATACTCAAAATAAGTTGTAATAACTAATTAACAACATTTTGAACACATTACATCATCATTTCACCATATTACAAACAATGTTTACAGGAAAATCAAAATCTAGAAAACCCTAATTGTGCGCTAATTGGAACTTGTGGACCCGTTTACCTCGTTTTTGCATTTTAAACCCCGAACCACCTATCAATTCTTGTTATTAATCCTTAATATAATCCTTAAAAACCTTAATCCATCATTATTGATCAAATGTACAAGAATTACAAGCTTGAAAACACTAAATAAGCCCTAATGAACCCGAAACCTAGTTTCTTTCATTTTACCATTTTAACTAATCTTTTGCAAAACAAGCTCCTAACATGTCTAACCTGCGTCTTACCTAAGAGATTTACACACCTTCTAATCTAATATCTTCATCGTTTAAGTTTTAATAATTTGCACATGGTCTCTTGTTTCTTCTTGTTTAAGCTGCGACATCACAAGGACCATCCAACACCACAAAGCTACTTTCTAGCTCAAACAACACATCATCTAGCTTCTCCTCATCACCCTCTAGCCCTTACACATGTCCTCTCCTAGTCACATAACATACCTTAGCCTCCAAGCTCATTTCAACTATAAATAGGACCATAAATTTCATTTGAAATATCACCACTTCCTCCTCTATAACCCATCATTAGCTAGAAGCATTTGCTAATATGAATTCTAAGAGATCCTAAGGAAGTCACCAAGATCATAAGTGAAGCAAAGAAACCAAGAAAAGAAGCCCTGGAATTGTTATTCTAGGCGTACGGCAGCTAAAGTCCGATTTCGACCCGGTTTCTAAGCTATAAGGCTCAAAACCCAAGTTCTGAATGTTTACTGTCTGCTCCTAGACTTTTTATAATGTTTCATAGATTCTAAATTTATCTTGTTAAAGTTTCATAACTGAATTCATGCTCATTTTATGTTTTGATCCATATAAACGTACCAACCGAAAACCTATTTACGCGTTTTTCTTAAAACTAATGTTATAATGATATTAATGTTTGTTATAGTGTTGTCTATCCTAGAATGCTTAAATTATGTTAAATATACCACTTTATTGATTAATGAAGAATTTGAACTTAAAATCCCGAGCGTTACGTTTTGGAAAACCCTAATTTGACAGTTTTTTGGTCTTCCTAGCCTAACGATCTTTATTTTAAACTTGAGTTACATTAAAAAATTCTTATTTAGTTATTATAACTTATAAATATCTTTTGAAATGTTAAAAGAAGCTTGCATGGCAATTTGGACATATTTTGTAATTATAATCCATGCAAGGGGTATATATCAGTAAAAATTTCTGAAACTTATACTAATCATGAGTCCTGAATATGGTCAATTTTTCAATGTTTAACTATAGGGGTCTATTATGTCACTTTTCAAAGTCCAAGGTTTATTTGGCATATCTTTCAAAGTTGAGGGACTAAAGTTGTAAAAGTGCAAACCCCAAGGACTATTTTGTAACTTTTCAAACCCTAGGGTCCCTAAATATAACATTGAAAAAGTATAAAATCAATGCTCAAAAACATTATCCACATATCTTTAATTAGCTTCTCGTGCTTAACATTTCCAGATATTGATAAAACGCTTCTTAAAACGATTATTATCGTTATCAACACAATACTAGGGAGCTTCATATTAAGGGGTTTCATCTTGGTATTACGTTCTGACTGAGTTGTTGGGTTTACGATTTAAAGTGCCCTAGCTCCTCAAACGTTTACTGAATGACTTCTGAATTATGATAGCCCGAACGGTGATACAATAATTCCAAACTCTTCAATCAAACTCATAACTCTTAAAACTAAAGTTCTAGAAAGTACATTCTTTCTAAAGAGCAACATATTCTACTTAGGTGCGTGAGTTGTGTTGTTTAACTATCATTTTACTATATCAACCATCCTCCGGTTAAGATTCATTCCAGAATAATTATTACATCTACCTATCAGGTGAGATTCATAGCCTTGCTTTTACTCATTTACATATTTTATAAACCCGCGAGGGGGATACATGCTCGTTACAAACTCTTTTACATACTCTTTTATCTTATAACAATGTGATTACTTTTCAATGACTTAGTGAGTTCATAGCCTCACTTTTAATCTCTTTAATTATTTCATAAACCCGTGAGGAGGATACATGCTATAAAGTACGGATACAAGTGTTTTACCAGACTATATGCTAATCTGATGTATCATTACAATCAATGTCTAAGTTATAAATCCTACAAGTCGTTAAATTTGACTTCGAGTCGTTAAATTGACTTTGGATATTAATGTTAGAGTAATAAATCCTACAAGTCGTTAAATTTGACTTCGAGTCGTTAAATTGACTTTGGATATTAATGTTAGAGTAATAAATCCTACAAGTCGTTAAATTTGACTTCGAGTCGTTAAATTGACTTTGGATATTAATGTTAGTGTAATAAATCCTTCAAGTCATTAAATTTGACTTCAAGTCGTTAAATTGACTTTGGATATTAATGTTAGCCAATCAGACCAAACAAGGCAATAACGGGATAATACATTGTTACTATGATTCATTGCGATTATTACTAATAACGGGTATATAATAACATGACCCAAGATCATAACAATATCATTTTCATAATAATTGTGTTTATACAATTATTATAATATTACTTGTATTCAAACTGTTTATATCAAATCTATGAATTTTCACCTCAACCATAGTGTATACTTTTTATCAAGTTTATCTCAGGTACTTCAGCAAGTTTGCGGCACGGAGTGGCATTTGGACTCAAACAAACGAAATGGCTTAACTGTTATCATTCAAACATTATGTTTTAGATTTGAGGACCTCATTTTGTAAAAACTATGAGTAAAAATAAATGAAAACTAAATTATTTCCAACAACGTCTCCTTTTGAGTCGTCTTCTATGGATTATGTTGTTGTACCCATGAAGTAATACCCCAGATTAGCTTCTGCAGCTATATTGTAAAAATGGGGGTGTTACACAAAAACAAACTTAAATGTGTTTTTTTAACATAAGGTATTTTCAAAAGAGTATAAATTGTGGAGATTATGTAAAATGAAAAAACTTGATCAATTACCTGAAAACGTGTCTAAAAAAATCTTTTAAGGTGTACCCCTCATTTGTTTATGTCTTCTAAGAGTGTCCAATGGGTAGCACATAAGCGTGGCAATGCTAGCTGCCACAAATGTTGTCACTGTTGATGCTTTTTCCAAAACTTTTCTAGTAACGACTTCTTTACCCTAATGTCATCAAATAGAGATATAGAATTATAATCACACACTAACAATATCATAACTCGCCAGAAACCAAAACAACTGAAGCCTGGTAACACTTTATAATGTATGACCTTTTAAACTTAAAAACACAATCATGAAATATACATTGATTAAGAATAACAGCCATCGACTTACCCAAAGTTTCATTTTGCAGCAGCAAATGACCCTATCCAGAGAAATTGAAGAACGGTACCCTGAACTATCTTCATAAATTCTGTCAAATCATACCTTCCACAAGAATAGACATCTAACCATATGAAATAGTAGTATAGATTCAGTGTTGAGAGTGTTTGGCATTGCATAAACCGTGCTAAGTGAGAACATAAACAATTAAGGTAGCCAACGCTTCAAATTTGAAATCTTCAACAACGATTAATAGAGGCCTTTATTTCGAAATTAGTGTAGAAAAGAATGGGTAATAGACATTCACCGCATAATTAAAACTAAAAATTGAGTAATTAACATGGGCTCATTAAGGACTCTACCTTCAATTCTAGCTCTAACAATTTGATAAGAGAATTAATGTTTGAAATCTTATTCTCATAGATTAGAACATTAAGGTCATCCAGTTCCTATGATAATTAAAAAGTGTATCATTTTCAGCATACACACAGGTTAAAATCTGCTACGTATATAGTAACTCAAAATACACAAAATTAATCAAACATAAAATATGTAACATTCTTTATAAACAAAGATCCGTAAAAATAATAAAAATGACAATATAGTATGAACAAACCTGGTGAAATTCATAATACCTAAAAGTTAAAAGGATTATAAGGATTAACAGTTGAAGTACGATTTTTAAAGTTTAGGGTTCTTGAAAAAATAATGTATTTAGAATGAATTATGAATACCTCGGATCGATTTATTTTGGCCAAGCTTTCTGCCCTTGATTGAAGTTTAATCCACACAAAAAACATTCCTCGGATTGATTTCATGGTGGTTTAAAAATCAGTTGTTTTTTTGGGATTTTGTTGACCGATTCTTCTTTACATTAAATGCTGAAAGTGTGGATGTAGGTGAGCCGTTGATTATTAGTGAATATCCAGGTGTCATTTTTATAATTTTTTGCTTCAAGATCAAAAAATCAAAAACCTTCTTTTATATAGGTTACTAGCTTATAGACCCGTGGATTCACGGGAAGTGTAGAAGAAATAATCCATTAAGTAGTTAAATAAGTAAGAACTTATTTTGTAAGAAGTTACATTCATAAATAATGTAAGAAAAACACTGAAGGTAAACATGTTTCGTTAATATAATAAGTGCATTATTAGATAAACATTTGAGTTTGTAACAATTAAATAAATAAATGTCATACTTTTAACGCAAGTCTGTGGTTTTGAACACGTGAGAACTTCAATCAGTTGCTTGATTAATATTTCTCAATAACATTATCAGGACTCTTACTTTTAACGCAAGTGTGTGGTTTGGAACACCTGAGAAATTCAATCAATTGATAAATTATGATGAGAAAATGGATTGATCTATGGCGGCGCCACGTTCATTTTTATATATGTTGTCGCAACTTAAGTAAGCCATTGAAATTTTTTCCAACAAATGATCGTTTATAGTGTCCACAATTTTATTCGTTTGAGCAAGAATGGCCTTTTCTTAGATATATGACAGATCATTTATGTTATCTAAACTGTTTGGATAAGTAAAATCGATAATAGATGTTACCTGGTGAGCCGCATGTATAAGAATTTTGTAAGTTACATCTATCGAAACCTCTCTGTCGTTTGCTTTTTGCGGTCCAATGAAATAAGGTAATTAAGTAATCATGTTCATAATATGATGATATAAGATAACATTATTTAGGAGAATTTGACAAATAAAAGAACGGTGCAATATGGTGTTACCTGACTATTCACATAAAATCACCCATATCAACTCGTTACACAATATTACCCATATCAACCTTACACAAAATTACCCATATCAACCTATTACACAAAATCGCCCATATTGACTCGTTACACAAAACAATTATAACAGTGACACTTAGTGGGTTTTACCATTAGAATCATTTCCCACCAGTAGAAAAATCTAATGGTAGAATGAATGTAACACAACAGTATAAATCAAATAGATTTTAACACAATTGAAGCTTACATAGATTATTTGTTTGAATCGAGGTTATGTGAATCACAGTAGATTGACTTATGATGTCTGCAAAATGAAAAGTGAATAAAATTAGTTTAACCTATATCCAAATCACAACAACATGTAATACATGTACGAATGAATCGGTTTCTTATGTATTTGTTTTTGAATCAGTGTTAGAGAGAGATTGATTTAAATTGGTGTTAAAGGTAGTCCTCATGATTATATTAATTGGGGTTATTAATGCATGTTCTTTAAAGGGTTGTAAAAAACCAAAGAGTGTAGAAGAAGATCAATTGGTGGAAGGTTTTGAATGTGTTTTAAAAATTAAACAGCATTGATGTTAATTGAAACTGGCGGATGTTTTTGAATTGACAAATAAAAGAACGGTGCAATATGGTGTTACCTGACTATTCACATAAAATCACCCATATCAACTCGTTACACAATATTACCCATATCAACCTTACACAAAATTACCCATATCAACCTATTACACAAAATCGCCCATATTGACTCGTTACACAAAACAATTATAACAGTGACACTTAGTGGGTTTTACCATTAGAATCATTTCCCACCAGTAGAAAAATCTAATGGTAGAATGAATGTAACACAACAGTATAAATCAAATAGATTTTAACACAATTGAAGCTTACATAGATTATTTGTTTGAATCGAGGTTATGTGAATCACAGTAGATTGACTTATGATGTCTGCAAAATGAAAAGTGAATAAAATTAGTTTAACCTATATCCAAATCACAACAACATGTAATACATGTACGAATGAATCGGTTTCTTATGTATTTGTTTTTGAATCAGTGTTAGAGAGAGATTGATTTAAATTGGTGTTAAAGGTAGTCCTCATGATTATATTAATTGGGGTTATTAATGCATGTTCTTTAAAGGGTTGTAAAAAACCAAAGAGTGTAGAAGAAGATCAATTGGTGGAAGGTTTTGAATGTGTTTTAAAAATTAAACAGCATTGATGTTAATTGAAACTGGCGGATGTTTTTGAATTGACAAATAAAAGAACGGTGCAATATGGTGTTACCTGACTATTCACATAAAATCACCCATATCAACTCGTTACACAATATTACCCATATCAACCTTACACAAAATTACCCATATCAACCTATTACACAAAATCGCCCATATTGACTCGTTACACAAAACAATTATAACAGTGACACTTAGTGGGTTTTACCATTAGAATCATTTCCCACCAGTAGAAAAATCTAATGGTAGAATGAATGTAACACAACAGTATAAATCAAATAGATTTTAACACAATTGAAGCTTACATAGATTATTTGTTTGAATCGAGGTTATGTGAATCACAGTAGATTGACTTATGATGTCTGCAAAATGAAAAGTGAATAAAATTAGTTTAACCTATATCCAAATCACAACAACATGTAATACATGTACGAATGAATCGGTTTCTTATGTATTTGTTTTTGAATCAGTGTTAGAGAGAGATTGATTTAAATTGGTGTTAAAGGTAGTCCTCATGATTATATTAATTGGGGTTATTAATGCATGTTCTTTAAAGGGTTGTAAAAAACCAAAGAGTGTAGAAGAAGATCAATTGGTGGAAGGTTTTGAATGTGTTTTAAAAATTAAACAGCATTGATGTTAATTGAAACTGGCGGATGTTTTTGAATTGACAAATAAAAGAACGGTGCAATATGGTGTTACCTGACTATTCACATAAAATCACCCATATCAACTCGTTACACAATATTACCCATATCAACCTTACACAAAATTACCCATATCAACCTATTACACAAAATCGCCCATATTGACTCGTTACACAAAACAATTATAACAGTGACACTTAGTGGGTTTTACCATTAGAATCATTTCCCACCAGTAGAAAAATCTAATGGTAGAATGAATGTAACACAACAGTATAAATCAAATAGATTTTAACACAATTGAAGCTTACATAGATTATTTGTTTGAATCGAGGTTATGTGAATCACAGTAGATTGACTTATGATGTCTGCAAAATGAAAAGTGAATAAAATTAGTTTAACCTATATCCAAATCACAACAACATGTAATACATGTACGAATGAATCGGTTTCTTATGTATTTGTTTTTGAATCAGTGTTAGAGAGAGATTGGTTTAAATAGGTGTTAAAGAGAGATTTTTTATTAATATGGAATTGTAACTGATTATTAATGTTAAAGAGAGATTGGTTTAAATAGATTGTTGAAGAATAATCAATTAATGATAGGTTTTGAATGCGTTTTGAATATTATAATGTTAATTGAAACCGATTATTAATATGGAATTGTAACTGATTGTGGAAGAGTGTAGAAGAAGAATCAATTAATGGTAGGTTTTTAATGCGTTTTGAATATTATAATGTTAATTGAAACCGATTATTAATATGGAATTGTAACTGATTGTAGAAGAGTTTAGAAGAAGAATAAGTTAATGGTAGGTTTTGAATGCGTTTTAAATATTATAATATTAATTGAAACCGATGAATGTTTTTAATGCATGTTTTGATTGATGGTGCAAATATGGTGTTATACATTTATGGTTAATTAAGGTAGTCCACATAAGAAAATTTACTGGGATAATTAATTCTTATGCTTTAAAGGGTTGTAAAAAAGCTTATTTTATTTTATTACATAGTATATAGATATAGATAGATATAGATATAGATGATTCGAAACAAAATTATATTGATTATTTAAAAACAAACACATCAAAGTAGATAGGTGTCAATCAAAGATCAATTTGAATTGAATTATTAGGTTTACACCATAAACATAAAAATAATCGTAAATAATATAAATCAAATGGATTTCATACAACTGAAGCTTACATAGATTATTTGCTCGAATCAAGGCTATGCGAATCACTATAGATTGACCTATGAAGTCTACAAAAAAAAGTAAGAATAAAATTAGTTCAACCTATATCCAAATCACAACAACATGTAATATACATGTACGATTGAATATGTTGCTTATATATATTTTTTTGAATCAGTGATAGAGAGAGATTGGCTAATAGGTGTTAAAGAAAGATTGGTTATTAATATGGAATTGTAACTGATTGTAGAAGAGTTTAGAAGAAGAATAAGTTAATGGTAGGTTTTGAATGCGTTTTAAATATTATAATATTAATTGAAACCGATGAATGTTTTTAATGCATGTTTTGATTGATGGTGCAAATATGGTGTTATACATTTATGGTTAATTAAGGTAGTCCACATAAGAAAATTTACTGGGATAATTAATTCTTATGCTTTAAAGGGTTGTAAAAAAGCTTATTTTATTTTATTACATAGTATATAGATATAGATAGATATAGATATAGATGATTCGAAACAAAATTATATTGATTATTTAAAAACAAACACATCAAAGTAGATAGGTGTCAATCAAAGATCAATTTGAATTGAATTATTAGGTTTACACCATAAACATAAAAATAATCGTAAATAATATAAATCAAATGGATTTCATACAACTGAAGCTTACATAGATTATTTGCTCGAATCAAGGCTATGCGAATCACTATAGATTGACCTATGAAGTCTACAAAAAAAAGTAAGAATAAAATTAGTTCAACCTATATCCAAATCACAACAACATGTAATATACATGTACGATTGAATATGTTGCTTATATATATTTTTTTGAATCAGTGATAGAGAGAGATTGGCTAATAGGTGTTAAAGAAAGATTGGTTATTAATATGGAATTGTAACTGATTGTAGAAGAGTTTAGAAGAAGAATAAGTTAATGGTAGGTTTTGAATGCGTTTTAAATATTATAATATTAATTGAAACCGATGAATGTTTTTAATGCATGTTTTGATTGATGGTGCAAATATGGTGTTATACATTTATGGTTAATTAAGGTAGTCCACATAAGAAAATTTACTGGGATAATTAATTCTTATGCTTTAAAGGGTTGTAAAAAAGCTTATTTTATTTTATTACATAGTATATAGATATAGATAGATATAGATATAGATGATTCGAAACAAAATTATATTGATTATTTAAAAACAAACACATCAAAGTAGATAGGTGTCAATCAAAGATCAATTTGAATTGAATTATTAGGTTTACACCATAAACATAAAAATAATCGTAAATAATATAAATCAAATGGATTTCATACAACTGAAGCTTACATAGATTATTTGCTCGAATCAAGGCTATGCGAATCACTATAGATTGACCTATGAAGTCTACAAAAAAAAGTAAGAATAAAATTAGTTCAACCTATATCCAAATCACAACAACATGTAATATACATGTACGATTGAATATGTTGCTTATATATATTTTTTTGAATCAGTGATAGAGAGAGATTGGCTAATAGGTGTTAAAGAAAGATTGGTTATTAATATGGAATTGTAACTGATTGTAGAAGAGTGTAGAAGAAGAATCAATTAATGGTAGGTTTTGATTTTTTTTTTATTGACAATAGTATGAGGAGTTATTTCGTAAAATAATCGAGGTCTATTTAGTAAATTACCAAAAAAATTGGACCGAGGTCTTGGTCGGGTCGCGACCAGGGCGGGCGACCTGACTATTTATGGAAGTGTTTCCTGCTTTTTGTAGGTTTTTATACGAGGTTTTGTAAACCCGCGCTTCCCGCGAAGCCGCGGGTTTTTTTTAAATGAGGATAGTTTTTCGTAATTTTACGCATAGTGCAAGGAGTATTCGGTAATTACCGGGGGGCTATTTGTTATTTAAAAAAAAAGTTGACGGGCCGGGTTAAAAGCACGTTTCGAAAAAAACAGGTCGGCCGGGTCAACCCGCCCAGAAGCAGTGGGTCGGACCGGGTTCAATCGGCAGCAGTAATTGATTTATTGGTCCAAAACTTTCCATTAAAATCGATAAACGGAATATCATTTGATCATCGTGTTGGTACAAAACATAATATTCCCTAATAGTCATATATTTTTAGTTCAGTTAAAATAAATATAGCCGTCCATTTTTAATTCAAAACCTCCTAAACATGATTTTAGCCTTTCATTATTCTTATACAAAAAAATCATATCCTCAAAACAAAAAACATATCAACAACTATTATGTACAAGGATATAAGTACAAGCAAACACCTATTAATAAAATAAAAAAAAAAAAAAAAAAGCATATAACAATATTAGATCCAAGTAACTACCCTGTTTGCACAACCGCAACATGTGTGATAAAAAAAAGTCTGCAATGCGCACTTCCACCACTTCATCATATTGTCTAAGAAATGACAACACATGAAGGACATCACAAATGTTGACACCTGAAACAAACAACAATATAAAAGTCATGTTCGGATCAAAATGGGTCATTTTTGTAAGGGTCGAAAAGGCCAGGCCATCTTGTTCCATATGTGTTCATCTCGATATATAAATTCGAATATTTGATTTTATATACATCATAAAAACTAATAAATTTATCCAACATAATAAGGCGACTATAAATGAATAGATACTTCCATGAGACAGAAAGCGTAGTTATTTTTACACTCGTTTTAAAAGTTGTTTTAGCACAGCAACCTCTTGGCTTATTCATATAACTTCTAAACTCTAATAATATAAAAATTCCTCTTAAGGTTTATTGTAAATGTATTTCTGGCAATTAAAGAATAGTCTATGATGACAGGATTAAAAGGTGTATGCTGAAAGTAATGATTAAAAGGTGGTAAAAAAGAACACAAAATCATGACTTCATAATACTAATTGATTGTAAGCATAACCAAGGGGTGCTATCCACTAAGCATGCTATGCACTTTATGTTCCAAAGCACCCCTATTACGTGCACTCTATGTGAAACCTAGCATATATATACACTTTCGCTACATACTTGCAGTACTATGTGACCTGGTGTACAACATCTGATCCTGATCTTATATAT
>BQNB010008974.1:0-62012 GCA_026074375.1 Tanacetum coccineum
GGTAAAGGTATTAGGAGTTCGTGAAATACCAAGAACTATGGATAACATTGCTGCAATAAGAGCCATATTAATGGAAAAGATGGCCCATGAGGGAAATGGCCAAGAAAAGACGTAGAGTGTCTTGAGTCTAACTTAAAGACTCGGTAATAAACAAAAGTGCTTTTCGGGAGACAACCCATCATTTATTTTCTTCATATTAGTTGGTTTTTGTTGGTTTCTCTCTTATTTTGTAGGTTCTCGCTATAAGGAAGTGGAATTCGAGGTCTCCCCGACTCGTTTTCATGTGGTAGCAAGGTTTTGTCTAGGCATAACCACATTAGTTACGTCGTAACAGATATCATTATGGCGTAATGTTCTAAAGTAGTTACGCCGTAACCAATTAATTATATAAAAATTCACCAAATATATGAGACTGCCAGTAGTATTGTAGACTTTGGAACTTGGCATGTACATCTTGTCAAGACCTAATTGGTTAGTTGGAATAGACGGTTCAAGAAGGAAACATCTTAGGAAATCACCCAAAAAGCCTATATGTTTGTGTGTTTATCGACTTGTCACACTGACTTATCGACCTCCCTGTGTAAAACCTTTGTTGCACTCAATGTTAACGCAAAATACCCCTAGATCACCTTGTTAAGCCAATCTTTGTTTAAACCCTATATGTTTCGTTACACCATTTCGCCTTAGCCTACCATGTAGTCTTTATTTTCTTTGTGTTGAAGTCTCTGGCTATTTAAGTCCATGGTTCCGGGGAATGGGTATGAAAATTTTATGCATTCGTGGAAGACCTATCATTAATGATCTATAAAGACCCCCTGTATCATCACTTTCGATATTGTTTATCTCAAGTAGGGGGATGTGCATATTATATCAAATACTGCAGAGGCAATAATAAAAAGATATAAACTGCTATAGCATTTACATGTTTAAAAAGAAAAGATGGTGCAACTATAAGCCATCTTAATGATTATGAAGAATGGAGCTAGTAGCCCATTATTGAAGATCAGGTTTTCAGACTTAGACTCTTGGATTTATGGATAGATAGTAGCTAGTTATGACAACCTTAGATTACTTTAGACTATTTGTTTCATGTTTGTTTAACAACAATTATTGTGTATCCTGTGTTTTATCCTACCCTATATCGTTCTACATCCCGACCATTGGTTTTTGCTCGAATGAGGGATTTGATTGAAATCATGTATGTCTATTCCATTGTTATGGACGTGTATATGTGATTTTGTCTCCCTTGTTAGTGTAACGCTTTTGGAAAAGGATTGCAGGATGATTCACCCATAAACCTGTTTGTCACCCATGTTTCCTTTAAGACTGTTTAGACCCTAATTCAAGTTAGTGGAGACTTGTGTACTTTCCAAGCTTATGATAGGATACATGCTATGACTATGTAATTGTGTGATCGTAGGGAAATATGGGATCGCAGAGTAAGTATAGGACATACCTCAAATGCCAATTCGGGTCAGTCGATTTTAGAACCACTAATAGAATTTATAATTGAACATTGCATATGAAAATGCATTCATAGCATTAGTAACGAAACGGTTAGGCTAGCACGCTTTTCTCCCTGAATACTTCTATCAATTTACTTTATTGCATTTACTTTCATGTAGTTATTAAAATCAACTTTAAAAACATTTTCAAAAGTGACATAATCAAACTAAAACTAGTAAACCTTTGCTCTTGGGACGACTTCGGATTTACCAAACTACTGCACTATATACGACCGGGTTCTCTGCCCGTTAGTGCGTGTATCGGTAGACGAGTTTTATAAATTTAAAACTTGGCAATTAATTATTTAAAACAATTTTATGCATCATCCGTTTCTTCTCCAAATGAGCCCAAGTCACGTGTATTTCCTCCAAATGTCATCCAAGTGCTAAAAACATAAAAACAAACGAGTAAGCACATAATCTGGGTATATTTACATGATTTAAGGGGTTAAATGACCCCGAAATAGTGTATAAAATAACACCTCATCAAAATATTCGCATAAAGTACTCATGGTTGATTATAATCTATCTTAGAAGACAATAATGATGATCTTATTGAATCTTAGCTCATTGAGACTTTATTAACTTACTGCTTAATGGCTCTTCCAGTGTCTAAATCTTTACCCAAAGAATCAGAACGTTATTTGTTGATCCTAGGTCACCTGCTATTTCAACTTGTTCACAAAACCAAAGGCAAAGATAGATCAATATTTCTGATCCTATTATTCTAGATATATAAATTGCGGATATGGAGAGCTATCCTGGCATCTAGCTAACACTCTATTTGTATTTCTAGATCTAGTTGAATGATAGGTCGCATACTTAAGTACATAAACAAGTATTAATTGATAAACATAATCAACATACAAAGAATAAGATACAATCAAAATAAACATAAACCAAACATTAAATTATCATAAAGATGGCTAATACCTAAAGGTATTAGCCAATGGCCATTGAAACGAATACAAATGTCATAGATGAACGATTAAGGTAAAGAAAACTATAAAGCACGATACCAAAAACCGAACACATATTTAGAGTATAAGAATTTACAAGGGTTTCCAATGGATTAAAGGGCGTTGCAAGACCTTCGTGGCTTTTATTCTCTTCTAAAAGTCGAATCTCGTGGTTAGTGCCTTCTTCTCAGTCTTTCGTATATTTTTAAGCACAAAAATTCATCAATAGGGTTCGGTACCTATATGGTCTGGAATTTGGTCGATACGTCGTATTGAATGAGTTCAATATGGCGTATTGGGTTTCTTGGCGTGAGGTCTATGATTATTATATTCCATAATGTTCCATAAACCATCTCATGAATACGGCGTCTGAGTCTTCCTGTATACGACGAATTGATCTTCATATCTTCGTCGTTGCTGAGTGAAGTCAAGGCACTGATACGTCATATCTTCCTTGATGGATACAGCGTATAGAATGTCAGATTAGTGCTCTTCATGATTTCTTTGTTTAAGCTCCAAAATGCACGCCTTTTAGAAAAACTTAACCAATTGGTCGATAATTACTACAAATAACATATATAAGCAATTAAGTACCAATTCATGCATAAATAATGTAAAATGAGCAATATAGCTGGGATAAATGATGCTATAAAAGTGACGTTATTTGATGTCATCAATGTGCCATTAATAAAGCTAATTTTATTCTTTCCTTCTAAAGCAAGTTGCGTAGCACAAGCCCAAACATTGTAATTGTTGGGGCAACATTGACTAATATCTCCTTTATGTTTTGATGATAACAAATAAACGTTTGCAACACTTAAAATAACAAACGATATCCAAAATACGGAAAACTGTAATTGTGAATCTGACACGTTGGTCACGCATCAGCCCGTGGCCAGCGCGCCACTTACGGTATCCATTTTTAAAGAATTTGCAATGTCAGCTTTCCTCTTACCCAACACATGTGGAAACTTCAATAAAGGTATGTACATGCTACTTGAGAATTTGGGAACACTCCAAATGAGGTCTAGACTTAGAAAGGAGCAAAAACAAATCCTCTCATTTTTCAACTAAACACCAAACTTAATTCTTTTATCAAACGCCACTCGCCAAGGCCGAAACTTCCTTTCTAAACCTAATATGAATATACTTTCAACATACCATCAAACAAAAGTATTCATTTGACCTTAATCCGGATTTACGTTGTTCCTAATCACGTAACGGGTTTTACTCCCTTATTGGTCAAACCAAGTCAAATGTCATTTTACGTAAACGCGTCTTTTCCTGTTATGAGATACGCTTTACTTGAGATACAAAGCACTAATATTGTTTGCATTAAGGTAATTAGTGATCAAATCCATTATTGATTATCATGGATTAAAGTCTAAATGACTAATTGAGTTTGTGGTAATTGAAGGTTAATTATACTTTGATCCTTCTTACCTTTTTCTATATAAATGTTATACAAAATCCCACATTCCTCCATGTATTCCCCACACATCACCTACACCTCACTTCCCATCTAAACATTTCTTAATCATTTGTTAATCTCTTCTTTCCAAAACAAATAATTATTCACACCATGCATACAATCTAAACATTCACTCCCATTTCCCAAATCATTCCCTAATAAATCATTGCCCATCTCTTTTCCTTCTTAATGGCAATGTGATTATCTACCCATATAATCAATCCTTTGATTTTCATCCTCATCACTTAAACTGTCCTCACTTAAACCTCCCCAATGCTTATACCTTCACATGACAACTCACATTCCTTTACAAAATGTACCTTCCTTGTACTTGTTATACTTGTTGTACTTCTTGTCCCCTAACATTCCAACATATGCTCATATCCATAAGATCTTAACATTCACTACCACACAATCCTTATTCATTCTCTTCTTCATCTTAACACACATATATATCCATTTGAATTTGAATTTCACACACACATACACTCAAAGCTTTCTCCCTACACTTCTCCTCACACACTTATACTTTTGAAATTCAAATTCGTCACACACTTCACCTAAACTTCTCCTGCATACTTTTACGCTTCCTAATATTTGAATTTTGAATTTCAAATATTAGGCTCCCTTCTATCACATCGTCATCACATCTAATACAACTCATATCCAACTCACTCCAACTCACTTCTAACTCACCCTTACACTTATCCTTAAAATTTAAATTTGAATTTATAACCAAGGATCCAAACCATCACATCATGCCAACTCACATCCTTCACACATTTATCCCACATGTCTATTATTAGAATTTGAAATTCAAATTATTTCTCTAACATCAACACTTCTTCTCTAAGCTAAAGAATATTCCTTTGGCACATACTTTATTCCTTTGGCATATTCTTTATATCATAACTATGATAACTCATCCACTTAACCATGATTAGTTTCCAAGTAAATCAAATACATGTGAGGAATACCCAAACATATCCTTTGTCTAATAGTTTTTTTCTATCTCCTTGAAGTTGGACAAACATCCTCGAAACTCTTTTATGTACTTCACAAACGTTTTTATCAAATGGCTATTTGAGTTGGTTGACCTTGAGTGTAAGAATAACAAAAAGGTCAAAGCGTGAAGTAAAATTGGGGGTTTAACAAGAACGGGTGTTTAAAACGCCAAAATACCGAAAAATAAATTCAGGCTTCTGACGCGTTGACACATGGCTAGCGTGCCAGTCTCGAAATGCATTTTCCCATTTTTGGGTTTTTGGTCTATAAATACCCCTCGTGGCTCTTGTATTCCTTGCCTTTTTCCATTCTTTCTATCCTCTTTTTCTCTTCTCCTATCCTCCAACTCTAAACATCAAAGTGTTATAATCTTCTCATTCTATCATCTTTTTGAAGTGAACACATCATTCCGTAAGAGAGACACACTTAATCTACACTTGTGTGTTGTGTTGATGGTCTTCTTTCTTATACCCTTTCTATTAGAATAAATTCTCTAGGCTAGGTTATGTATTTATTCTCAAATCAACTTATCGTTCAATTTAGTTGTAAGGGAAGTCTTGTATCTTAATGATCAAGCCTAGATTATTGGGTGATCTAGTTAGGGTTTGGTATACTTCTGATTGGAAGTTCTTAGTGGTCCTAGTTGATCTTAGTGATCCCAGAATAAAGTCGAATCACAGGTTCTTTGGGGTGGCATCTGATGGTGGAATACCGTAAGGAGCAACTCTTCTTAGTGAGCGTCGATCTTTGTGCATATCGATGGAGTGAAGTTGTAATACGGTTTATAGTTCACCATAAGGATTATACTAGAGTAATAGTATCGGTGGCGTGGATTCGCAACTGGATGTACAGATGGTATAAACCCCCATCCTGAAGAAGTATATATCGTAGTGTTCCTCTCTCTACCAACTTGTTGTTTAAATAGCTAAGTAGATCAACATACCACTCGGTTTCTTTGAGACTTAAAGTTTTATAAACTTCAAAGTTGTCAAGAAGACGTATTTACCCCCTCCCTTATGGTTATACAATTGGTATCAGAGACGTTTACTCAAGTTTTCAAGTGTTAAAACCTTCCCGATAATTCATTTTAAGTTGAAAACTTCTTTTTCAAAAAATTCAAAATCCTTACTCTGATTTTTGAAAAAGTATAGTAAAGACCCATAGCTCAAGAGAACCTTAAATATCTGGGAGTATGTACAAGTCATCATGACATTCGGTCTTGGTGAATATCTGTTTGGGGGATCATGCAAGAGATCAGCAACAAATCTTCTCACGCTTGCAGAATACTTCACACACCATACTAAGTGAAGTAAGCCTTCGGATCTCAAAAGGTACATCTAAACCCTCTTGTTTAAAATAAGACCGTTTAATTACACTAAAACTTATAAACTGAAAAATTTTGAATTCATAAAACTAAATGAGGATTATATAAAAGAGATTAAAGCTTTATTAAGGGAAAATGCACTTTAAAAGAAGAAACCAATGAATTTTAAATAAAACAAATAAACCTGAGATCAAAATTGAAACAACTAAGTCTGTCAAAATCAAAGAGGTGATTGAACCATGCTTAAGTTGTGAATAACTTACACATGTGGTTCACCCTTTTGCAGAATGACGTGTCTAAACTTTAAAATAAAACTCATACCTTTTCAAAATTTAAAAGGAATAGTGACACTTTAGATCATAGGTTATGTTAACAAACATCATCACTTTATAAGGAAAGGCTTGGTTTATCAAACAATGAGAAAATTACT
Organism: Tanacetum coccineum; assembly: GCA_026074375.1. NCBI lineage: Eukaryota > Viridiplantae > Streptophyta > Magnoliopsida > Asterales > Asteraceae > Tanacetum > Tanacetum coccineum. The sequence goes on from BQNB010008974.1 coordinate 6,695, forward strand.
TTTAAAGTCTAAATAAACCAATAGTGTACGTTAAATAGAGTCAAAACAAACCACCCGACAAGTCAGTATCTGATGCGCCAGACGATGCGCCAACGCATCACCAGCGTCGAGGCCATGAAACACTTCTACAACTCAATCTCACATAATAAGCTTGGCTCCTCTAATGAACCTAAACCACAAACTTTTCACAATCAAAGAATCCCTTTTCTAAAATCTCGACCATCATCACAAAGAAGAAATCACTCATACAACAAACTACATTACAAATCAAACTCATAACCCTTTTATAGGAGAGACAACTCCTACCTAAACCAAAGTTTTTATAAAACAAATTTTTGTCAAAATTAGAAACCTTATTTTCAAAACATCTCCCTACCAATGTGTTCAAGGTTTGGTCTAGAGACACTATGTATCTTGTTTTGAGATCTAAGAATGTATAACTTGGAAATATTTTATGCTAACCTCCATGGACCCAAAGGATAATGGGGAAAAACTGTTTGAGTTTCATGTTTGTTTTATAGGCATGTCACAATTGTCACCCTTAACCAGATTCTTAGATTATCAACAATAAAAACTTAGGAATATCAAAAGTGGTAATGAGGCATTTGAGTCAAACACAGTGTGTAAATCTAGAATAAACCAAAATAGAAACATCATTGAAGGTAAATCCTCTTTAAGTTTTAATAGAATAATGCATAAGATTAATATGCGTAGCTTAGCTAACTCTCATACTTGTAATGTGGGTGAGTTCACCAAATATGCCCTTTGTCTTGCGTCCATAAACGATCACTCAACTCCCTAGAATCGTAGATTATGACATATTAACATGAGGATAATTCAAAACTTATTCTCAAAAGGGCTAGTTAGAAAACTACCTATGATAAAGTTTGACATTCATTGTTGTGATATTTATTGATCCCAATCCTTTATCGATTCCTTAGATTGTCTAAGGTTAAATTACCTTGGATAAATTTAAAATAACTTGTTGTAGAAACTTTGTATGTATACTAAAGTGTATGCGGAATCTACACCTTAACACTAGAAAGTATTATAATAAAACAAAAATGTAGAACAAACAATAGATATAACCAAACGCTCCAATATTATTAGATTAAATAACGAGTAACTCTTTACTAATACTAGGGTTTAACAACCTTGAAGGCTTATTCTGAATTCGCCTTGACAACTATGATACTTATAAAATGATATCTCAACAATTCCCGTAGAGCCTCCTTTTATAGACTTAAGGAGTCCTAGTCGGCTTACAATACATTCCTAAGATTATCTTAACTTTCTAAACATAAACGTAATCCTTTAAATAACATACATATGGTATTAACTTTTCACATAAATGATCTCAATACTTAACACTATCGTCAAGAATTTCTAGTTCTTCAATCAATTTTATCTCTTAAATTGGTCTTTATCCTCTTGACAGTAGAAAGTCTTCAAGCAGTTGTAATCAGCAGTTGTAATCTTTTCACCACAACACAAATAAACATGAAGACCAAAGTAATATAGTGACTAGAAGAACTAATAATACTCACAGTATACTTTGTACTAGCAGTCCTAACATTTGCTACTAGCAGGCACTAACAGCTTTAGCTTTATCATTTTAGTCTTCAACAATAATCAGTCTTAACTTCAACTAACAGCATAACTTTTTGCATATCAGTAATAAATTATACTACCATACTAACTAGTAGTGTAACATTATACACCAGTACTAACAACTTAGCAAAGTTTTCCATTATGTACTGATCAGAGTAACCTAAAGAAATCCTTAAGTCTTTTACGTCCAACAATCCTCCCCTAAACTAGATGTTCATCATCTGAACATCTTCAAGTATCTTAGCTTTTAAAAGGTCATAACAACTTAACACAGTAAGAAGCATACGAAAAAACCTAATATCGACCCTGTGACTGCTTTTCCATAAGCTTAAACATGTTGATAACACATCTTTAATCAAATAATCAGATTGAATATCTTGTTTAGCATATAGGAAATTGTTATTGTTGTGAGGGGTGTATCTCTTTTCAACTAACAGAAAGAGTGAACGATTCCCATAACTCAATCCAATGCTATATTGTCCCTTCTTCTTCTTGTTCCCTTTGCAAGCTTTTCTTCTTCTAAAATTTAGCCTCCAACTGAGCATGAAAACATTCTTACCATTTGCTCATCAAGATCAACTAGATCTTATCTTTTAAAGGAACTTCAGGCTTCATCAAATTACCTTTCTTTAATCTTATCTTTGACTAAGGGTTGTATGACAGAAACTGTTGGTTTAGATACAGATACCTGCTCTTCCTGATCATGGAAAACAATTCCCTTTGCCTTTGGTTTAGCTGCCTTGATTTCCATTAAAGTCTGAGCCAAAGTTTCTTCAACAGTTGTAGGAATTATAGGAGCAGCACTATTTTCAATAACAGCAGTAGTAACTGCAGCAGCACTATCTTCAATACCAGCAATAGTAACTGCTTCACCAGCAGTACTATCATCAAGCTTTTCTCATCAATTTTAGCTTCCACAGGCATCTCATTAGAATCCAAAACTCCAGTATCAAACATTAAATCCTCATCCTGCCTTTCTTGAGTTTCATCAACTAAAGTTATCTCAACATCAGCATCAATATCTTCAATACTCCTCCCCTATTTGGATGCATCTTCATGATCACCCAAACTCTCCTGATCTTCAGAGGACTTAACTCTTCTGGTCATACCAACTTTCTTTAGTCTCTGCAAACCTGTAGTTCTTGAAGTCTTCTTCCTTTCCAACTTCTGAACCCTCTTCTTCGAAGCAGCAATCTTTTTTGCTTGAGCATCCTTTGCTTTTTCTAAATCAAGAACCTGTGCTTGTAATTTGGTACATAAAACCATCAAATCATTTAGTTGCATGCTATTATCACCACTAGGTTGTGGATCATTGGAAGGTATAAATACACTTTCTCATGCTTTGTCTCATCTTGAGGAACCTCTGCCTCCTTTCTCTATCTTCTCTTAGACTTTTGCTTCTACTTGGGTTGAAAAGATGTAGATGGTTGGTCAACAATGGGTATTTGATTAGAATCAGTTGGATGATCTGAATCCTCACCCACTTCTTCAGAAGCTTGAACCTTCATAGTATCAAATAAAGGTGTTATTCTCCTAGAGAAATCCTTACCAGCTCTCTTCATATTAGCAAAAACTTTCTTTGTGTGAAAGGGATTAACAAAGATCTTCTTATGATGTGACATGTCTCCAAGCTGTTGATTAATAAAGACTTGTAGAAAACGTGGATACATCAGGAATTTAACCCCTCCATCTAAGTGTTTCACCATATCATCCAAAATATACTTAGACAGATTAAATTTCTGATTTGTTGCCAAGCATATAATCAAAGAAGCCATTGTACTACTGAACTCATTTCATGCAGTGGATTTTTCACTAAGGCATTGAGTAATAGTGTGAATGAAATACTTTCACTGTGGAGAAAAGAAAGCTTTATAAAAAGTAAGCTTTTGAGAAGGCTTTTCATACCTCATACGTGCCAGTTCTTCAAATATAGTAGCCGTTGGCAGACATTCAGTACCTTCTGCATCATCCAAGTGAAGATCACTCCTAATGCTTGTCTCCATAATGATAACCTTCTTTTTATCAACTAGGGCTTGTAACTGATGCACTTCATTAACCGTCTGTACTTTTGCAATCACCCAAAATTGTTCAATACAAGAAGTGTAGATGATTGGATTGACTGTTAAAGCATAATGAACAAAACTTGCTTTTAGAAAATCAATAATCTCTGCAAACCCATCACTTTCTATAGTTTTTTCCAAGAACGCGACCACATTGTGCATTTCAGCAAACTTAGGGCTTGACATAATGATGATGTTGATGATCAAAGATGAAAATTGAGTTAGGGTTTATGTTTAGAGAGTGTTTGAATTAATGAAATCGAATAAAGAAGTAAATGAAACACTGAATCAAAGTATTTATAAAATCACCCTCAGCAGCAAGAACTAAATGGCAGTATTAACATATGCCTAACAGCATAAACTAAACCCAACATAAGTTTAGCAGCATTATAGTATACCAACATTCGAAACTGTATGCATAGCAGCATTAACTTCAATACACCAGTAATTACCCAAATTTCATTCCAAAAAGCAATTTTCATCATCAGATATGATTCTCATAAGCTATCTTTCTGTTTTTATGCTCACATTATCTCTCAAATTTTTTTCTCACATAATCACTCATTTCCGTTTTTATGCACACATCTCTCTTTCTATTTTTAAGCTCACTTAATCTCTCATTTCTTTTTGGCTCACCAAAACACTCTTTCTATTTTTATATGACAATTGTGTACAAAATTCCATCAATTCCAATAGTTTCATATTGTCCTCCCCATTTCCACGTGTGTAACCTCTTGAGAGAGGTGGATCATTGGACTATTTAGATGTAATCTCAAACCTAGTCTAAGCATTCACATCCCCCAATATGGTATCTTGACACCTGAGACCACTACCTGAACTAATTCCCTAAGGAGTTAATTCATTAAGTGTTGCCATGGATTGGGTCTTATTTAATGTTACCACTGTCCTGCTCTGGTTCTAAGCTAGAAGCAGTAGTGGTAGCCCTTTCCATTCTGTCACCCAACTCCTTATGGACAGCCTCATCACCAACCTTTTTCAGGGGGACCACTAGACTGAGGTATCTTGGTATCCCGACCTCTTTTGACATACCTAGATGATTTTGATTCTTTTATCATACTTTTGATATAACATATCCTTCCATCCATACTTGAATGCATATTGACATAATAGGCCTCCCCTCAAATAATGATTCAAGAGATAAGAATTTGCTTAACAGTTATAACTTTGGCGCCCAGTAGTAGTAACTTTTGCCTGACAGTAGTAATTTTTTGCCTAACAGTATTAACTCTGTCTTCAATAATTATACAACAACATGCCTATATTCATCACAAGCACACTAGAAAAGACTAGATAGACATGTGTGAATTCATGAGGATCCATATTTATGCATAACCCATGAATAAAAGTTAAAAATTATGATCCAAGATCATGAACTTTCTCTCAAACATTTATTCAAAGGTGAAGCACTCATCATCAGGTATTCAATATGCTTTACCTGCAGATGTTAGTCCATAGCACAAAAATACAAGATCCAAAGTATTTTCTTATTGACAGCATTAAGTATGACTAACAGTTTTAACAAGCAGTCTTAAGTTTAACTAGCAGTTTTAATTATACTTAGCAGTACTAATTGAGAAGACTAACAATATTAATCCTTTACAAAACTTTTACAAAACATAAAGAGATAAAGACATTTAAGGATTAAGCATTCCAATACTTGAGACCAAGTACTGAAACCTTCCAGCATCAAAACCTTTTGTAAGAAAATCTACAACATTATAATCAGTATGAATTTTAACCATTTGAATTAACTTTTTAGTATTGAAATCTCTTATAAAATGATGCCTAATCTCTATATGTTTTATTTTAGAATGTTGAACAGGATTTTCAATAATGCAGATAGTACTGTTATTGTCAATATTAATGACAGTGTTCATGAAATTGTACCCATAATCCAGCAATTGGTTTTGAATCCAGAGTACTTGTCCACAGCAACTAGCAGCAGCCACATATTCAGCTTCAGTTGTAGAAGTGGCAACCACAGTTTGCTTCTTACACTGCCAAGATATCAACCTGTTTCCCAAAAACTGACAACCTCCAGTTGTAGACTTCCTATCTTGAGTTGCTCCAGCATAGTCACTATCAGTATAAGCAACTAGTTCAAATGGAGAATCCCTAGAATACCAAAGGCCTAAAGTTGGTTTGCCTTTCAAATATCTAAAAATTCTCTTGACTGCTAAGAGATGTGATGTCTTTGGAGTAACTTGAAATCTGGCACATGCACATACTGCAAACATGATATCTGGCCTAGATGCTGTGAGATACATCAAAGACCTAATCATAGATCTATAGAGATGTACATCAACATCATCAGCATCTCTATCTTTGACTAAGGGCTTTTCTAAATCAACTAGAGTTGAAGCAGACTTCACATCAGTGTAGTTGAATTTCTTCAAAATCTTAGCTACATATTTATCCTGACTGATAAATATTCCATCTTCCTTCTGTTGTACTTGTAATCCTAGAAAGAAAGTAAGTTCTCCCATAGAACTCATCTGAAACTTATCCTTCATGAGCTTCTCAAATCCAGTACATAATTCCTTGTTTGTTGAGCCAAAGATAATATCATCAACATAGACCTGTACAAGCAAAATATCTCCTTTTTGCTTCTTGATAAATAATGTCTGATCTATCTTGCCTCTTTTAAACCCACTGCCTAACAGATAGTTAGCCAAAGTTCCATACCATGCTCTTGGTGCTTGATGCAAACCATAAAGTTCCTTGACCACCTTGTAAACTTTGTCTAGATGGTCAGGATCCTTAAATCCTGGTGGTTGAGTAACATACACTTCTTCCTTAATAGTTTTGTACAATAAAGCACTCTTTACATCCATTTGATATACCAGAAAACCCATAAAAGAAGCATAGGCCAAAAACAATCTTATTGCCTCAATTCTTGCCACAGGTGTAAATACTTCTTTATAATCAATACCTTATTCTTGTCTATGACCCTATGTAACTAACCTTGCTTTATTCCTAATCACAATCCCCCTTTCATCTTTCTTGTTTCTAAAGACCCATTTTGTTCCAATGGCCCTCTTTCCATTAGGCAAATCCACAAGTATCCAAACCTGTTGAAGTTTGAATTGCAGAAGTTCTTCCGGCATTGCTTCCACCCAGGATGAATCAGATAGAGCTTTAGCAATGCTTGTTGGTTTAATCTGTGATAGGAAACAAGCATATAAACAAGTATTCAGTGTATCATGTATTTTAGTTCATACACATCATTGAGAAACCCTTGTTCAGAAGTAGGTTTTGTCATTCTTCTTGTCTGAACAGATGACTTCACATCACCTATCACATTGTCAATTGGGTGATCTTTATGAATCCTTGTATTGGGAGTGGTTGGAACTGTATAGGAATTTGTGATGTTCCCCAAATCAACTTCTAGTTCATCTGCATCACTGAAGAACTCAATATGAGTGGCTTCAAGTGTATGACTAGCTCCCATGGTGAACATGTCTTTAGGGCTATCTTGTTTATTTGAACTAGCAGTATTAACTGATGGACTAACAGCATTAAGTTTAAGACTACCAGTATTAACATCAGGACTGGCAGTATTAACATGTTGTCCAGCAGCATTAACATCTTTAGTACTGCTATCATCTTCAAACTTATCTTGTTTAGCATTCTCATTATTTAGACTATCTTTAACTTGCTTTTGAGCATCATTAGCAGTTTTGGGTTCACCATTTTCAACATCCTTGGTAGGTGAATCAAAATATGAAGTATCTTTCCAAATTGGCATCATAATGCAATCTTGACTGATTTCTTCTGAAGCACCTACAGAGTCATTAGAAATTGTACCTGCAGTAACTGGTACATAGTTCATAGATTGGGTTAGAGAATCAATATCAAACAGCCATTTTGGGCCATTCCCTTCTATCATATGCTTATTCTCTAAAAACCCAATATGCAAGTTTTCTTCTACTTTCCTGGTTCTAGTGTTGTATACCCTAAAAGATTTACTATCCAAAGAATATCCAACAAAGAAACCTTCATCACTTTTACCATAAAACTTGCCTAGACTGTATAAAGTATTAATAATAGTAACATGGCAACCAAATGGTCTCATAAAACTTAGAGCTGGTTTAAAACCTCTAAAAAGTTCATAAGGTGTCTTGTTATGAGGCTTGGCTACTAAGACCCTATTCTGTACATAGCAAGCAATAGAAACTGCTTCAGCCCAAAATATGGTAGGTAACTTAGAGTCAACTAACATTGTTTTAGCAGCCTCAATTAGTGTCCTATTCCTTCTCTCAGCTACACCATTTTGCTGAGGAGTCCTGGCTATACTATATTCTCTCTTAATACCTTTTTCTTTGCAAAAAGCATCCATAACTTTGTTCTTAAACTCTGTTCCATTATTACTTTTGATTATTTTCACTTTCTTATCCACTAGGTTTTCTATTTCTTTGATAAAGTTGTTAAGGATCTCACTAGTTTCATCCTTAGTTGTTAAAAAGAAAACCCATGTAAATCTACTATAATCATCAATGACTACTAAGCAATACTTTTTATGCATTAAACTACTCACAAAGGTTAGACCAAACAAATCTATATGTAGCATAAACAAAGGCTTAGTAATGGGATTCAGAACTTTGGACTTACAAGAAGCTCTATGTTGCTTCCCTTTAAGACAACCAACACAGGTTTGGTCATTTTCAAAACTTTTTGTAGGCAATCCTCTTATAAGATTATCCTTGACAAGCTTATTTATATTTTTAAAATTAATATGACCAAGCCTCCTATGCCAGAGCATTGATTCATCTAATGTAGCCTTTGCAACAAGACAAGTCAAACTCTCTTTAGGAACACTGTTCTTCATATCAAAACAATACATATTGTCCTTTCTAGGAATTTTAAGAAGTATCTGATTTTCATCAGGCAACTTAAAATTAGGAGATACGACAAGACATTTAGTGTCATTAAAAAGGACATAGTTCTTTTTGTCACACATTTGTAAGACACTAAAAAAGATTAAACTTTAACTCATTGACAAAGTATACATCTTCAAAATCAAGATTTTCAGTTTTAAGTGTTCCTTTACCAGTAATTCTACCACCATATGCACCTACTCCAAATGCAACATAACCTCCATCAAATTCCTTGAAATCTAAGAGATAAGCTATGTTTCCAGTCATGTGCCTTGAGCATCCACTGTTAACAAATCCTTTATCATCTTGTTGTGGCTTGCTCTACATATAAAAATAAGGAAATTAGATTCCTTTTGGGACCCAAGTCATTACTGACTTGGATCTGCCTCGTGCATCAATCTAGTTGTGTCTTTTAAAAGAAAGTGATGCACCATTAGGTTTGGTAGTTCTCTAAACCCAATACGTTGAGGTCTTTTACAGCATTTACCCCTTTTACCCTAACAGTATTAACATGTCTTGTAAATGACCTAGCAATATTAACTGCTCTAGGCCTGCCAGTATAATAGAGTCTCTTTGTAGTATGCACATATCTTCTAGTTAATGCTGTTTGCTTATAAAAGGGCCTCTGAGCAGTTGATTATGCTTGTTTAAAAAAATATGTCTTTGATTTAGCCCTATGAACTGCAGATTTGGGGTGAGCAGTATTAACAGGCCTAACAGTATTAAGTAGGGTGAGGCCAGTTTTCAACAAAATTGCTCTTGGAGACATATTCCTGTTAACACTAGGGTGTGTGGTTTTGGCATCCACTTTTTTTGTAATTATTTCTAGATACTATGCCTTTTCTTTGATGGTTATCACAATTAATCTGTAAATGATTAAAACTTCCACATATAAAGCAAGCCTTGTTATACATCACACAATCTTTTCCTAGTTGATTGGATTTTTGTCCATTCCAATTCCTCTGATTACCCCTAGGAGATTGTGATCTATACATTTTTGCATACCTAACTGACTTTTTAAACTAGTTTTTCATGATTTTAGGTTTAGTAAACTCTACCTTTTTATTAACAGGAAAATAGTTTCTTTATCAACATTAGGTGAAGACTTAACAAAGCTACTTGTGTCTTGTGATACTTGTTCTTCTACCAAAGACTCTTCAGAATTTTCTTTATAATTATCTGATTTTTTTTATCACAAACAACATTAGACTCTTGCTCACTTTTCTCAGGACCATAACCTTTGAATTCAGGCTCTTTAAATTCATCAAGACCAGAATAAGACAGATCAAGCTTATTAGGTCTATTATAGATTAAAGGATGAGGTGGAGGAACTGCATTATACCCCAAACCCTTTTTACTTTTGTCAGTTATCTAACTTCCTAACAACTGATCTAAGTCTTTTGAGGCCTTGTCAAATTTCTCAATTTTAAATTCAATGCCATCTTTTTCTTGCTTAACTTTTTCACACTCACTTTTAAGCACATTTATTTCATAGTCTTTACAAGCTACTTCTCTTTTAAGTACTGCAACTTCTTCACTAAAAAAACCTCATTCTTTCTATATGTTATAAGTTGTTCTTCTATTGTTGCTAAACCTCTTTTATATGTAGCTGTTGTAAACTCAGTTTGATTAAGTTTAACAATCAAATCATCACACTGCTTCTTAAGAGTTTCATAGTTTTTCAAACAAGTTTTAGAGCAAGTTTTATCAGTATATACCTTTGAGTCTGAAAATGCCATTAGAGCCATGTTTGTCTGAACTTGTTCTCATCATAAGAGTATTAGGGGCTTTTCAACCGCATCATCTTCGAAGGATAGTAGTAAGAGGAGTATGAAGGTAGGCAGTGAGGTCGATATTGATTCGGATGTTATGGCTGACATTGAGGCAGATATTGCAGCAAAGGCTGCAACAAATGATGAGATTAGGGTTGAGACTGAGGTTGGATTGTAGAGAGATGATGAGGCCGAGGATGAGGCCGAGTCTAGTGCTAGGGGCACTATAGAGATTAGGGTTGATAGAGTTATTGAGCCAGAGATGCTTGCTGACAGTCTTTTACCTACTAGTGACGCGGGATCTAAAATGGTAGAGATGGAAATGGTAGAAATGGAAATGGTAGAAATGGAAATCCAAATGAGAATAATAGGGATGCTAGGCCTGTTGCTCGAGAGTGTACCTACCAAGACTTCATAAAGTGTCAACCACTCAACTTCAAGGGAACGGAAGGAGTTGTCGGTTTGATAAGGTGGTTTGAGAAGATGGAAACAGTGTTCCATATCAGTAATTGTCCAGAAAAATACCAAGTCAAGTATGTTACTTGCACACTGTTAAACAGTGCACTAACTTGGTGGAACTCACATAAGAGGACTATCGGAGCTGAGGCTGCATTTGCCATGTCATGAAGAGAGCTCATGAAGCTAATGGTTGAAGTGTACTGCCCAAGAAATGAAATTCAAAAGATGGAATCTGAGCTGTGGAATTTGACCGTAAAGAACAATGATTTGGCTGCTTATACTCAGAGATTTAAAGAGTTGAATATGATGTGCACCAAGATGGTCCCAAAGGAGGAGGATCGGGTTGAGAAATTCATTGGAGGTCTCCCCGATAATATCCAAGGGAATGTAATTGCTGCTGAACCTACAAGACTTCAAGATGTTGTTCGAATTGTTAACAACTTAATGGACCAAAAGTTGAAGGGATATGCTGTGAAAAATGCTAAGAACAAAAGAAGATTAGAGGTCAGTCAGAGAGACAACCGTGGACAGCAGCCACCATTCAAGAAGCCAAATGTTAGAGGTCAGAATGTGGTGAGAGCTTATACGGTTGGCAACAATAAGACAAGACCATATAATGGATCGTTGCCTCTCTGCAACAAGTGTAAGCTTCACCATGAAGGGCCTTACACTGTGAGATGTGGGAAGTGTAACAAGGTTGGGCATTTGACCTAGGATTGTAAGGTCACTAATTCCACTACTTCTACTCAGAGGGGTCAAGTAGTGAATCAGAGAGTTATAACTTATTTCGAGTGTGGAAGGCAAGGACACTTCAGGAGTGATTGCCCAAAGTTGAAAGATCAAAACTGTGGAAACAAGACTGGAGTTGGCGAAGAAAGAGGAAAAGCATATGTGTTGGGTGGAGGAGACGTTAACCTCGATTCCAATGTTGTCAAGGGTACGTTTCTTCTTAATAACCATTATGCTTCTATGATTTTTTATTCGGGCGCCGATAGAAGTTTCGTGTCGACTACTTTTAGTTTGCTTGATATAACCCCCGATACTTTAGACGTTAGCTATGTTGTCGAATTATCCGAAGGAAGAATTTCTAAAACTAATACATACTTAGAGGTTGTACGTTAGGATTGTTAGGTCACCCATTCAATATTGACCTATTACCCGTAGAAATTGGTAGTTTTGATGTCATCATTGGTATAAATTGGTTAGCGAACCATGATACAGTGATCATTTGTGATGAGAAGATCATGTGAATTCCCTATGGAGACGAAGTTTTGATAGTTCAAGGTGATAGAGAGGACAAAGGAGAGAAGTCGAAGTTAAGCATTATATTGTGTACTAAAACTCAGAAATATATTAAGAGAGGTTGCCTAATTTTTCTGGAACAAGTTACGAGGAAGGAAACCGAAGACAAGTCGGAGGAGAAGCGACTTGAGGACGTGCCGACTGTACGAGACTTTTTGGAGGTCTTTCTAGAAGATTTACTTGGAGTACCGCCTATGCGACAAGTTGAATTTTGTTGGGAATTATGCATTCCTGACTTAGTACCGGTAGTTATATTAGTTAGTACCGCTAGTTGTAATTTGTACTGACAGTACAAAATGTTAGTACTCATCATATAGTTAGTATCGTATTCATAAGACCAAGTTCCTCACCCTAGGGAGCTTCGATTTTGTTTGTCCAAAAGAAAGACGGCTATTTTTGGATGTGTATCGACTACCGTGAACTTAACAAGCTTACTGTAAAGAATCGATACCCACTTCCGAGAATCGACGACTTGTTTGATCAGTTGCAAGGATTAAGTGTGTACACGAAGATCAAATTGAGGTCTGGTTATCACCAACTCAGAGTTCATGACGAGGATATCCCAAAGACGGCGTTTAGGACCCGCTATGGTCACTACGAGTTCTAAGTGATGCCTTTCGGTTTTCTTTTTTAAAAAAAACCGCGCCGGTAGTGTTCATGGATTTGATGAACTGGTATTGCCGACCATACTTAGATAAATTTATGATCATGTTCATTGATGTATCATTGAATCTACTCGAAGACCAAGGAAGAACATGATACGCATCTTAGACTAATTTTAGAGTTCTCAAGAAGGAAAATTGTAAACGCCAATTTCTCCGAAGATGCACTTTGGCTGTCGAAGGTACAATTTCTTGGACACGTGATTGATAGTGAAGGCATTCACGTTGATCCTGCGAAGATTGAGTCAATCAAGGATTGGGAATCACCCAAGACTCCAACAGAAATTCGCCAATTTCTAGGTCTTGGTCGGTTAACAACCAATGATTTATTAAAGGTTTCACCAAGATTGCCAAGCTATGGACGAAGCAGACTTAGAAAAAGTGTAAAGTTAATTTTGGTGAAAAGGAGGAAAACTGTCTTTCCAGACATTAAAGCAAAAGTTTGTAGAGCACCGATCATTTGACAATGCCCGAAGGAAGTGAAAACTTCGTAATATATTGGATGCTTCTCACAAGGGATAAGGCGCGTGTTGATGCAGAAGAGAAAAGTCATAGCTTATGCTCCCGGCCACCTCAAAATCCATAGAGAAGAACTACACGACTATGATTTGAATTGGGAGCTGAGTTTTCGCTCTCAGATGTTGAGACATTACCTTTACGACGACGAGTGCGTTGTGTTCACTGATCATAAGAGTTTGCAACATATTCTAGATCAAAAAGAGTTAAACATGAGACAACGTAGATGGTTAGAGCTGTTAAGTGACTACGACTGTGAGTTACGTTATCACTCGGGAAAGGTGAACGTGTTCGCTGATGCGTTGAGCCAAAAGAGTAGACCTAAGCCACTACAAGTTCGATCCTTGGTTATGACAATTGGTTTAAACCTCCCTGTGTAAATCTTAAATGCTCAGGTTGAGGCAAGAAAGGAAGAGAATTATGGAACAGAAGATTTGTATGGCGTGATTAAGAATCTGGAGCCACGTGCAGACAGAACGATGTGTTTGAAGAATAAAAGTTAGATACCCTATTTTGGTAATTTGAGAGCTTTGATTATGCACGAGTCGCATAAGTCAAAGTATTCGATTCATCCTGGATCGGACAAGATGTACCAAGATTTGAAGAAGCTATACTGGTGACCCAACATGAAAGCAGAAATTGCCATGTATGTCAGTAAATGCATGACTTATGCAAAGGTTAAATCAGAATACCAAAATCCATCCAATTTGTTGGTTCAACCTATAATCCCAATATGGAAATGGGAGAACATTACTATGGATTTCGTTAGTAAGTTACCTAAGACGACGTCTAGTCAAGATAGGAAAAAAAAAAACGATTGGTTTATTAGTAGATCGACTCACTAAATCTGCTCAGTTCTTAACCAATTAAGGAAACGACTCAATGAGAAGTGACGAGACAAATACTTAAAGGAAGAGTTTATTCAAGACATAGAGTGTCAGTTTTATTATTTCTAGATCGAGACAGTAAGTTTACGTCTTCATTTGTGGAAATCGTTGAAACGAAAGCCCTAGGTACTCAATTGGACTATAAGATATACGCTTATCACCCACAAACAGATGGTCCAAAGTGAAGGACATCCAAATGTAAGAAGACATGGCTATACGAGCGTGTGTGATGGACTTCAAAAGGGGATAGGATAGACATCTACCATTGATAGAGTTCTCCTACAACAATAACTATCATACGAGTATTAAAGCTGCACCTTTTGAGGCGTTGTATGGTCACAAGTGTCGGTCACCTATCTGTTAGGCTGAGGTGGGAGACGCTCAGCTTACTGGCCTAGAAATTGTTCGTGAAACAATAGAGAAGATCATCCAAATAAAGCATCGTCTACAAGCTTCACGTAATCGACAAAGGAGCTACGCTGATAAGAGACGTAAGCCATTGGATTTTCAAGTTGGGGATAAGGTTATGTTGAAAGTATAGCCCTGGAAAGGAGTGATACGTTTCGGCAAACGGGGAAAAGCTGAACCCTCGTTATACATGGTCCCTTTTAAGATACGCGCCAAAGTAGAACGTTACCATAGCGACTTGAGTTACCCGAGAAACTGAGTCGTGTTTATAGTACTTTTTACATCTTAAACCTTAAGAAGTGCTTATCCGACGAACCGCTCGCTATTCTATTAGACGAAATCCACGTCGACGACAAGCTCAATTTCATTGAAGAACCGATTGAAATTATGGACCGCAAAGTTAAACGTTTAAAGCAAAGTCGCATTCCAATCGTGAAGGTCTGTTGGAATTCAAGAAGTGGTCTTGAGTATACTTAGGAGCGCGAAGACCAAATGCAGAAAAACTACCCTCATCTTTTTGCTAACCTTGAATCCGCATCTCAAGCTACGTCCTGAGCTTTGAGGACAAATCTCTTTTAACAGGGAAAGGATGTCACACCCTGTAAGTTTCAGGTCAACATTTTAAACCTTTCCGATTATTATCTTTGACTTTTTCGTGTTACGTTTGAATCTGACAGTTTACCAGGAAGTTAAATCGCGTAAATCTGAAAAACGTCATCGGGTGCGTCCCGGCATCGGTTATTAATAAATTTAGACCTAACGGAACCTCGGAAACTCGAAATCTTTCGAGTAACCTTTAGTTATCGTCCATCTTATATTCTAAAGTTAAAAATTTTGTTCCCCCTCCTCTCTTGTTATATATGGATGCCTAAAACCCAACCAAAACAACCTTAGGACTTGAAATTAAATCAAAGGCAACTTATTTGAATTTTCCATGCATGTGCATGAAAATGACACATGAGATAGTCATTCTCATGCACACTTACCATGCTCTACCACCATGTGAGCTCTTACACTCTTGTAAGACTCATATTTAGACCTTTGACTTCATTTGACTAAGCTTGAGCCCTAAGTTATGAACCAAGACAAAAAAATTTGAACCATGATGGTCCTTATGACCTATGCTCAGCCGAACCATCAACATACACACCTTTGGTGTTAGTTGGTTACTCATTACACAAAACCACGAAACCCTAAACCTTCCTTTGGCCTATATATACCTCATTATAACACACACTAGGGTTCATATCATTTTCCAAGCCTCATCAAAATTTTACATCTCTTTTCCTCACCTCTTGGCCATGGCACACACACACACACTTATATACTTTCCATACTTTTGATTTATACCAAGATTCACACATTCCATACTTCATTTTATCAAGATCCAAGGTTATTCCAAGAAGGTTTTCTTTTGATTCCAAGTATTTTCAAGATCTACAAATTAGGGTTTGGTTATTATTTAGGGTTTTTATAGATCTAGTCATTTTGGGTATAGATCTTGTGATTCTCTACTTGTTTCTTCATTCTTGTAAGTATTTCTTGGTCATCTCTTGTTTCATTTCTTTTATTCTTATGAATATTGTTCAAGTTTAAGAATCCATGTGTTTGTGTTACTTTTTAAAAAGAAATGATAAAAGTAACTTGACAACTTTTATAAAAATGGAAGTATTATGTTTGTTGTTTTATAAGTTATGGTGAGATGAGTTGAAAAGTGTTGCAAACAAATAAAAATGAAGGGTAGGTTAATTAAGGTGTGTTTTTTGTTTTTTGGTTGGTAGTGAATTCGGGATTAGCTAAATAAGCACTATTGTGGCGTTTGATGATTTTTTGGAAGTATTAAATGAAAAGACATGTTGTGATCCGAATTAATTATTGCGGTTTTTGAGCGAACCTAGAAAATGTCTTCATTAAGGCCGTAAAAGTAAGTATTTGAAGAGCTTGTTTCGAATAGATAGTTTTTCACATATCGCACTTTAAAATCGGACTTAAAACGGCCAAGTTATAGCCAAATGAAACTTGAAACATTTTTCGGCAAAACCCAATGAATAGTGTGCTGATGTGAATAGTAAAAAGGGTATTCGGACACTTTCAGACATTTTTGGACTTTCTAAACACTAGCGAAACATATAGTAACACATATATATAGATTAGCATCATTTGAAGACGTCATTAACCGTATTTAGGAAAAGCGATAAATTACTAAAAATAGTAATTTGTTAAAACATTAGCGGATCGACTTGGAAGTTTAGCGATTATGGATAGTTAGCGCATTTTGAAAATATGGAAACTTAACAAATATAGGGGACGGTATTAACGTCTTGAAACTAAAAACTTTCCTAAAATAGAAACTTTCTAAAAGTAGTAATTTTTGGATAAACGCCAAGACTTGACGAAAAACTCTAGATTTATTTAGTCATACTTTATTAAACAAACTAAAACACAAACACATATGAATGTCATAATCTTGAAAGGTTCGTAACAAATTTTACAGTATCTTTCGTTTACCTAATACGCGTTATATTTTATGTAGGTCGCTTGTAGACCTTTCGGCTTTATTTCTACCTCGTTGATTATCGAATTCAACCACGCTTGCTTAAGTGATTCATGACCCACGTTTTACCTATTTTCAAATGCTTTATACTTTGGGGTGAGAAACATTGTTTGCTTTTAAAATTGGACACAAGTTCTTAACGTGAGTTTTACATTTTTTATGTGTTGCCTAATTTGCTTAAAACCCCTATGCCTAACAAATCATGAATCATTAGTCACCTATGGCCAATTGGATTGGTTTTAAGTGAGCGTTAATGCGTAAATAGATCGTAATTGGGACTAATTACCCTATCTGCTATGGTTCCACTAACCGAATAACAAAGGATATATGCCCATGTCGTTGTGTGGGTTTGGTGGTCTTATGGTTTGGGACACCAGTCAAGGGCAGGAATACGATGTGGCATGATAGATAAGCCCTGATGTATTTCATCGGTTTCATGAGCTTAGCATAACTGTAAATACTTTTTAAGTGATGTTGTATCTTTATAGTAGCACATGCTTTTTGAAATCTTGTGGTCCACTCTTGTATTAACTTAAACCTATGAATTCACCAACATTATGTTGACAGTTTTAAACATGTTTTCCTCAGGTGCTTAGCTTGGCTTGATTCTTGATGATAAATGGAGTCTATTTGCTATGTGACTATGCAATTTCGAAGACTTATATTTATAAACTCGGAGCATTGTCAACTTTATTAATGCTTCCGCTACATTAAACTCCTCCTTATGACTTGGTTTGTAAGAACTAATTTATTTCTTTATGCAACGAGTACAAACAAATTTTCAAAACGTCTTATAATTAGTGGTCGTTCTTTATTGCTTTGTGTTCGGATTGTTAAGAACTCACCCCTCGAACGGTATTCCGTCAGGCCCGCTGGGGTTGATAATGAATTTTTAAGCCAGTTGTTGCAAGGAAATAATCTAATGTAATGCAAGTAACAATAGGCATGTGATGATGCAGGTAAAGCTAGAATGGAGTCTGTACCTAGCAAAGATTACATTCTGCTACCATTGTGGACTGTTGATCTACCATTCTCTTAAATTTCAAAGAGTTCTCTTGATGCTGGATTCAAACCTTAAGGAGATGATGAAAAGTAGGTTACTGAAGAACAAGGAAAAGAAGGTGGTGATCCAAGTAAAGAGGATGAAAGAGATAATCAAGAGAAGGATGCTAGTGTTAATAGCACTAACCATGTTAATGCTGCTAGCACAAATGAAGTTAATGTTGTTGGTGGAAAAGCAAGCATTGAACTTCCAGATGAACTAAATATGTCTGCTTTGGAAGATATTATCTATTCAGATGATGATGAAGATGTTGGTACAGAGGCTAACATGAACAATTTGGATGCGTTTATGCATGTCAGTCCTATTCCAACTACATGAGTACACAAAGATCATCCAGTTGAACAAATTGTTGGAGACTTGAATTCAACGCCTCAAACAAGAAGAATGACAAAGAATTTAGAAGAACATGGTTTGTTTAGTTCAGTTCAGCAAAGAACAAACCATAAAGACTTTCAAAATTGCTTGTTTGCCTACTTCTTAGCACATGTAGAACCCAAGAAGGTAATCCAAGCATTGCAGGATCTAAGTTGGATAGAAGCTATGTAGGATGAGCTTTTACATTTTAAATTACAAAAGGTTTTGGACCTTGGTGATTTAACAATGGCAAAAGGCCCATAGGCACTAAATAGGTCTTCAAGAATAAAAGGATGAAAGAGGAATTGTGATTAAAAATAAAGCAAGATTGGTTGCCAAGGGTCAACACGCTGAAAATAAAAGAAGAAGGGATTGACTATGATGAAGTCTTTGCCCCTGTTGCAATAATTGAAGCAATTAGGCTATTTTTCACCTATGCCTCATTTAAAGACTTTGTGGTGTACCAGATGTTGGTCAAGAGTGCTTTTCTCTATGGTAAGATTGAAGAGGAAGTCTATGTTTGTCAACCACCAGGATTTGAAGATCCAAACTTCCTCCCTGACAGAGTATACAAAGTAAAAAAGGCACTTTAAGAGACTAGACTGCATCAAGCTCCCAGAGCTTGGTATGAAACCTTGTCAACTTATTTGTTGGACAATGGGTTTCAGAGAGGAAAGATAGACAAGACTTTGTTTATCAGAAGGGACAAAGGTGATATTCTGTTAGTTTAAGTGTATGTAGATGATATCATTTTTGGCTCTACAAAGAAGTCATTATGCACTGAGTTTGAGAAGATGATGCATAAGAAGTTTCAGATGAGTTCTATGGGTGAACTCACATTCTTCTTAGGACTGCAAGTAAAGTAGAAGGAGGATGGGATTTTTATCAGTCAAGACAAGTATGTGACTGAGGATTTTTTGAAGAAATTTGGTTTATACTAGAAGTAATACAGAAAGCACACCTATGGAAACTTAAAAGCTTTTGCTTAAGGATGAAGATGGTGAAGAAGTAGATGTTCAATTATATAGATTAATGATTGGTTCATTGGTGGATTTTACTTCTCAAGACCTGATATTATGTTTGTAGTGTGTGCAAAACTAGAAACCAAGTCCAATTCCAAAAGTGTCCCCCACTTCAGTTGTAAAAAAGGATCTTTAGGTACTTAAAAGGTCAACCAAAATTGGATCTTTGGTATCCAAAAGATTCTCCTTTTGATTTGGTAGCATACACTGATAGTGATTATGCTGGATCAAGCTTGGATAGGAAATCTACAACAGGAGGTTGTCAATTCTTAGAAGTAGATTAATATCATGGCAATGCAAAAAATAGACTGTGGTTGCAAATCCAAAACAAAAAGCAGAGTATGTGAGTTTGCTCAAGTTGTTAGGACAAGTGCTTTGGATTCAGAATCAATATACTGATTATAGGTGCAATTTCTTGCATACCAAACATCTTTATTGATAATAACAGATTATTTGCATAATTAAAAATAATCCTGTTTTTTCATTCAAAAACAAATGCATATAGATGATTAGACACACTTTATTAGGATTGGAATGAAAAGAATTTATTCATATGGTTCAAATCCATACTGACAAGAATTGCAAGATTTACTTAAAAACTTTGATGTAAGTAAGGCCTTCAATATTTGATTGCTAGTATTAAATGCTAAACCTTAAAATCTTTTATCTCTTTATGTTTTTGTAGAGTTTTATATGAATTAGTACTGTTATTCATGTCATTAAAAGTTTCTGCTGTTAAGTATAATTAGTGCTGCTAGTTATATTTAATACTGCTAAGTTAATGCTGTTAGTTATACTTAATATTGCTGGTATAATTAACATTGTAAAAATTATGAGAAAAAGAATTAAGAGAGTTTGTGAGAATAAAAACAAAAAGAGATGTGTAAAAACAGACAGAGTGATTTGGTGAGAAAAATAATTAAGAGAAGTTGTGAGTTGAAAAACAGAAAGCGAGTTGAATATATTAAAAACAAAGAGTATTTAGATTGGAATTGGAGTTAATGCTGGTAACTCAAAGGTAATGCTGCTAGGCATAACTTACTACTGATGTTGAAAGTTAATGCTGCTAGGCATAACTTACTACTGTTGTTGAAAGTTAATGCTGCTAGGCATAAACTTACTACTGTTGTTGAAAGTTAATGCTGCTAGGCATAACTTACAACTGCTGGTGAACGTTAATGTTGTTGAGGGTATTTTCATAAATACTTCGATAAAAAGGGTTTCATCATTCACTTATTTAATATCGAATTTCATTCAATCATATACTCTCTAATCACAAACCCTAACTCAATTTCATCATTCATCATCAAAACCCAACACAATGACGACCCTACAGTTTGCTGATACTCACAATTTGGTCGCGTTTTTGTCTAAACCCGCTAAAAGTGAAGGGTTTGAGCAGATAGTGGATTTTCTGAATGCAAACCCTATAAGATATGCACTAACGATCAATCCCACTATCTACTACTTTTGTGTCATTAACAATTTTGGGCTACTGTCCAGGTGAACTTCAATGGGGGAAGTACAGTTAACAAGCCCTAGTGGATAGAAGAAGATAATTAGTTACTAAGCGTCTGTTAGACATCACCTTTAACTAATGAATAGGAAGAGTAGCAGATTACGAGCTAAATGCTACCATTTTTGAAGAACTACAAGGATGGGGTATGAAAAAACATTCACAGAAGCGTACAATCTATATAGCATTCCATATTCTCCTCAATGGAAATTCCTTGTTCATACCATTTTGCAATGCCTAAGTGCTAAGACTACCGCATGGAATGAATTTAGTAGCACTATGGCTTCTGCAATTATATGTTTAGCTACAAACCAGAAGTTCAACTTTTCAAAATATATTTTTGAAAGTATGGTTAAGAACTTGGAGAATGTGTCTGGTAAATTCTTAATGTATCCAAGATTTGTACAAGTGTTTTTGGAGAAACAAATGGAAAGGATTTTCTAGAAGAGAAACACCCTTATTTCCAACAATGATGGTACAAGCTCAAGAAGAAATGGGTGAAGGTTTAGCAAATCCTACTGATCCCCATCACACACCTACTATTATTCAACCATTAACATCTCAACCTCAAAAGAAACAAAAACATAGGAATCCAAAGAGAAAGGACACTGAGGTACCTCAGCTTAGTGGTCCTACGGACAATGTTGCAGATGAGGCTGTCTATGAGGAGATGGATGACAGTTTGGAAAGGGCTACCACTACTGCTACTAGCTTAGATGCAGAGCAGGATAGGGGTAACATCAATAAGACCCAATCCAAGGCAACACTTAATGAACCAAGTTCCATAGGAACTAGTGTTCAGGTATGGTCCTAGCGCCAAGAAACCAAAGGATCTAATTGCTTAAACTGGGTTTAAGAATGTATCTAAGACTTCTAATGATTCACTGCTCGTAGGAGTTAACATACCTCAAAGTGATAAGGATAGTCTGAAACTAAAGGAATTGATGGAATTATGTACCAATTTGCAAAATAGAGTTATTGATCTGGAGAAAACTAAGACCTCTCAAACTCAGGAGATTACAAGTTTGAAAAGGAGGGTCAAGAGAACATAGAAGAAGAAAAATAAGTCAAGACCTCATAGGCTTAAAATACTATATAAGGTTGGTTTATTAAGAAGGGTAGAATCCTTTGATGAAGAAGGTTTAGGTGAAGAGGATGCATCCAAACAGGGGAGGATATCTGATATTGATGATGATGCAGGAATTACCTTGGTTAGTACTTATTTTGATGCTGATACAGATATGTTTGGAGTACATGACTTAGATGGTGATGAGGTGGTTGTTGAAAGTGAAGCAAGAGCTAGTGAGAAGAGAAATGTTGATGAAGTAGTTACTGTAATTGATACTGCTAGTACAATTCCAGTTAGTGTTGCTATAACAATTACAGCTGTTAGAATAAGACCTAGAGTTAAAGGGCTTGTTATTCATGAACAGGAGCAAGCACCTACACTAACAGTTTCTTCACAAAACCATCACAGGTTAAGGTTTAGGACAAGGGTAAAAGCAAAATGGTTGAACCAGAACCTGTGAAGAAAATGTCTAAGAAAGATCTACTTAGGCTTGATGAAGAACTTGCCTTCAAGCTACAAGCTGAAGAAGAAGAAGAAGAAAGGCTTGCCAGAGAAAAAGCTCAACAAGTTGAAGAAGCCAACATAGCTTGGGATGATGTTCAAGCTAAAATTGAAGCTGATTATCAGTTGGCTAAAAGACTGCAAGATGAAGAACAAGAGCAGTTTACTGATGCTAAAAAGGCAAGATTGTTTGTACAATTCTTAGAGCAAAGAAGAAAACATTTTGCAGCTAAGAGAGCAGAAGAGAAGAGGAGCAGACCACTAAGAAGAGCTCAACAAAGGAGTATCATGTGTACTTATCTAAAAAACATGGAAGGATGGAAGCCCAAAGATTTGAAGAACAAGTCCTTTGCCAATATTCAAGGATTGTTTGACAAAGCAATGAAAAGAGTGAATACCTTTGTTAACTACAGAACCGAGTTGGTAGAAGAAAGTTCAAAGAAAGCAAAAGTAGAGATAGCACAAGAAAGCAGTTCAAAGAGAGCAGGAGATGAGCTAAAACAAAAGAATGCAAAGAAGCAGAAGGTGGATGAGGATAAAGAAACAGCAGAGCTTCAAAGTCTAATAGAAGTTGCTCCTGATGAAAAGGAAGTAGCAATTGATGTTGTACCTTTAGCTACTAAGCCTCCAACTATTGTTGACTGGAAGATCCACAAAGAAGGAAAGAAAAGCTATTACCAGATAATAAGAGTTGATGGAAGTTCAAAAAGGTACTTAGTGTTCAATCATATGCTTAAAAGCTTTGACATGAAAGACTTAGAGACTTTGTACAAATTAGTAAAAGCTAAGTATGGATCAACAAGACCAGTGGAGGACTTAGATTTGGTTTTGTATGGTGATTTGAAAGCAATGTTTTAATGATGAAATTGAGTTAGGGTTTGTGATTAGAGAGTATATGATTGAATGAAATCGATTAAATAAATGATTAAAACCCTTAATCGAAGTATTTATGAAAATACCCTCAACAGCATTAACATTCGCTCAACAGTAGTAACCCAGCAGTAGTAAGTTATGCCTAGTAGCATTAACTTTCACCAGCAGTAGTAAGTTATGCCTAGCAGCATTAACTTTCACCAGCAGTAGTAAATTTATGCCTAGCAACATTAACTTTCACCAGCAGTAGTAAGTTTATGCCTAGCAGCATTAACTTTCACCAGCAGTAGTAAGTTTATGCATAGCAGCATTAACTTTGAGTTACCAGCATCAACTCCAATTCTATTCCAAACACTTGTCTGTTTTTAAAATATTCAACTCTCTTTCTGTTTTTCAACTTACCACTTCTCTCAATTCTTTTACTGACCAAATCACTCTGTCTGTTTTTTATTTCACACAGCTCTCTTTCTGTTTTTATTCTCACCAATTCTCTTAATTCTTTTACTCACCAAATCACTTTATCTGTTTTTATTTCACACATCTCTCTTTCTTTTTTATTCTTACCAATTCTCTCAATTCTTTTACTCACCAAATCACTTTGTCTGTTTTTATTTCACACATCTTTTCCTGTGATTTTCCTTCCTTTGGGGTTCCCTCCAAAAGCAACATATCCTCCATCTATCTCTTCATAGTCTGTAAGATAGGACATGTTCCCTGTCATGTGCCTTGAGCATCCACTATCAATTACTCCTTTATCCTGTAAATCCATTTGTGGATTGCCCTGCACATTAGATAAGAAAATCAGTTTCTTTTGGGGACCCAAGCCATCACTGACTTGGATCTGCCTTGTGCATCAATATAATCAAACTTCTTTAGGGTGATTGATGCACTGTTGTGTTTAGAAACATGGTCTAAAACTTTAGTCTTTGGTTTCCAAACCCAACAAGCTAAGGCCTTAACAGCATTAACATTATTTCCCTTAACAACATTAACTACTGCTTTTGGCCTAGCAGCATTAACTACTGCTTTTGGCCTAACAGTATTAACATTTTTATCCTTAACAGTATTAACCCTCTGATTAAAATTACTGTTTTTAAATGTTGTATTTTTAAATGTTGTATTCTTGTGAATGGGCCTCTTAACAGTTGAATGTGCCTTTTTAGAAAGATATGACATTGGTCTAGCAGCATTCACTGTTGTTTTTGTGTGAGCAGCATTAACTTGTCTAGCAGTATTAATTGATACTAAGCCAGACTTCATTAGTACTGCTCTTGGAACCATGTTCTTTTTAGCACAGGGGTGAGTCTTTTTAGCAAAGTTTTGATGATTCACCCTTTGAGCATTGTTCCAAACAGGTTTTACCATCCTTTGTTTTTGAAACTGTTTATGATGGTAATTGCAGTCAACCTGCAAATGATCAAAACTTCCACACACATAACAGGCCTTATTAAACATCTCAAAATTGCTTCCTAGTCTTTGAGACATCATATTGTTCCAATTTCTTTGATTGCCTCTTGGACTGTGAGTGTTTTGCCTATGTTTCTCAACTTGTTTAACAGTTTTCCTAGCAGTTTTCTCTTGTTGCTTAGGTTTGACAAACTCTATCTTAGCAATACTAGGCTTAACTGTTTTCTTCTCAGTTTTAGTTTGAGACACATTTTCTTCCTCACTATCTGACACCCAATCTTCAATAATTGGAGAATCATTAGACTTCCTAACTACCTTAGACACTTCTTCATCAGACTTTCTGTTCTCAACTACAGGCTTATTAACAAACTCATCTAAACCAGTAAAAGACAAGTCAGGTGTTGGAGGCATGAAGTTTCCTGTGTAGGGAGGTGGAACTGCATTATAGCCTAAGCCTTTCTTGCAGTTGTCAACAATCTGACTTTCTATGAGTTTGTTTAAGCTTTTAGATGCATTTTCAAATTTGTCTACATTAAATTGAATTCCATCTTTTTCTTTTTGAGCTATTTCTAGCTTCTTCCTGAGCTCTCTGATAGCTATATCTTTACATTCAATTTCAAATTTTAAGACCTTTATATCTTGTGAATAAATAGACTCATTTGCCTTATAAACTTCAAGTTTCTCTTCTACTGACTCTAATCCTGACTTATAAGCTAGAACCATTAACTCAGATTTCTTAAAATCTTTATGTAGTTGATCATATTGAGATTTAAGAGTTTCAATAGTTTTCAAACAAGATTTTGAACAATTTGAATTGTTAGATACCTCTGAGTCAGAACTTGAAGATGAGTAAGCCATGAGTGCATAATTAGGTCCTTCCTCTGCCTGATCACTCCAGTCATACCCACCAAGACCATCACATGACACCAAAGCTGTGGAAGTGGATGTTTCCACATACACAGTCCTTCTTGTGCTTTCCTTGTTCTTGTAGTCTTGATTTCTTGGAGCTCTGCATTCCCTAGCAAAATGTCCCCTTTTGTGGCAGTTGTAGCACTTCATTTTGGACTTTTCAAATCCAATATTCTTATTGCTATTGACTGTAAGCCTCCTTCCAGTATTCTTCAAGAATCTTATAGCCCTCATAGTCAACATGGCCATTTGCCATCTCAAATCAATCTCTTCAATGTCATCTGGATGAATTTGTTATAAGTCCTCAGTAACAAGTTAAGGACTATTTGGTTGACTAGACAAGAATGCATAAATAACATCATCACTCAAGTTATCAACATTTGAAGAGTTATCAGTATTAACTTGAGTGCTGGTAGTAGAAACTCCATAAGCAATATTAATTGTTTAAGCAGTATTAACTATTTCATTACTGCTGCCAGAGTTGTTATTTGATAAGGACACAAAAGCCATGTTTTGTGTGCTTGAACTTGAGCTAGGCATCCCTTTGACTTCATCTTTAAATACTTGTTATTTACATTACATTGTCTTTAAATACTGTTTGTTAAGCCTTGGTATAAGTTTTTAAGCCATTAAAAGCCTATATTAAAGCCTGTTTATATTTTCTGTCAAAAAACTTAAAAATCCAAAAAAAAATATCAAAAAATCAAGCAAGCAAGGAGCATGGTTTATAAGGGATGGCCATTGGTTTAGAGCTTATGGTAAGCACTTAGGAAAGTTTTATAAGCTTTTTGGAAAGCATATTTCATAGCCTTAAGCTAGGACCCCTTGTAAGTTCACTGTTTTCCATTTATTGCATTTTTGCTTATTTTGTGCTTATTTCCTTTTTTCCTGCTTATTACTGTCATTTATGCTTATTTGTTCTTATTTTATGCTTTTATATGCTTTGTTCATGATTTTACTTTGAAACTGTCTCTAATTGCTTGAAACTGCTTATTGCTTATAGCTTGTTTTAGTGCTTATTCTTGCTTGCTTTTTGCTCATTTATGCTTAATACTTGTTGCTTGTTAACTTTTTTGCCAAAACCTAGCCTCAAAACCCTTTAAATCAGTTTGAATTTGGGTTCCAATACTTTAAAGGGGTGTTTGGGTCAAGGGTGAAAACAGGTCAAATTGTTACAAAAACCTATTGGGTGACCTTGGCCATCTTTGGCAAGCTTCTTTTAGTTTTTTTTAAGTCATTTTCAAAAAAAAGTTTTTAAGTATTTGAGTCACATTTTAAGTTTTTCTAAGTGTTTTGAAAACTGTTGGTCCAAAACTGTGGTAACACAGCTTATTTGATCAAGCATTAAAAAATTGTTTTTAAACCTTGTTTTTGAGTCATTTTGAGTGTCAAATAGAGTAGGATAAGTTGTCTTTGGTTTTCTTTTGTTTTGTTAAATCTGTCAAGATTTTTCTTAAGTATTTTTTTAGTGTAAAAACTGCCCTTTTTCAAAGCCTTTTATCAGACCTTTTAAGTTGATTTAGTTTTTAAAATTTTTGAGCATAAGCTCTTTTCCTGTCCAACCCCATCTGTTTTCACTTGTTTTTCTCTTTTAAGCTTATTTGCTAGCTTATTTTATAGGCTACAGATAAGCATTTGTCTTTTCAAAAAGCAAACACTAAGCATATGCTGAGTGTGACTGCCCATTTCACAAGCCCTTTTACTAGCTTATTTGAATTCCAAATTTTGTTTTCTTTGCTTTTCTAGTAAGCCACTTGTGCTGGCTTTAAGCTTGTATAAGCCTTAAGCCACAAAGAGTGCCCCAAGGCTGTTTGGTCTGCCATTTTGTGCACATTGCATATTTGCTTATTCTGCCTTTTTCTGCTTATCTTTGTGCTTATTCTTTTTCATACTAGCTTATTAGGGATAGCAGTTAATCTGTTTTGGCTTATTTCATTTTCACCTAGCTTATTTTAGCCTTTATAGCTTAACAGTTTAGGATTTGTAGGGCTTAGTTCAAAATAGTGTAATCTGCTTCTTTTTAATTGCTTATTTTTCTGCTTATTTTAAGTTTTGTAAAAAGGTACTTTTTTTTAATATTGCTTATTTTTCTGAGTTTTAAAAGTTTTTTTTTAAAAATTTTATAAAAAGAAGAGGCCTGGGCTCGAACCCTAGACCTCCCCCTTCATACTCTAAACCTCACACACTGCTCTCTTGTACAAGTTGCCCTTGGGAATTTTTCTATTCCTAGATTGCACAATTAATTTATAAGTCCACTTTTCCATTTTTAGCTTATAAGCAATTTTCTGCTTATTCTGGCTTATTTTTAAGCCCTCCTTTTCTGCTCTTATTTTTCTTGCATTCTACTCCTTTCAAGCTACTTTTCTGTATTTTTTGAGATTTTTCCAAATTTGTTTGCTATTTTTAAACATTTATTTTCTTTAAAACTGTTTTTAATTCATAATAAATTATTAAAAATTCAAAAAAATATAATTCTTTTTTTTTGAAATTTTCTTTTATCAAATAGAACTTAGGAAAATTAATTTTGTTTTTGTAGGGTTAATATTTTAGATTTTCACTTTTTCTTCGTTTTTTCACTTTAAAAGCTTTCGATTTAGGATTTTCTTTAATTTTCCAATTTAGTAATTTAGGATAATTAAAACTTAAAAAATCATTTAGGGTTTAGTTTTTTTATAATTTAGGGTTTTTAAGTCTCGTTTCGGGGTTTACCGTTATCGTTTTAGGTTTAATTCACTTTCTTGGTTTCGTTTTTAGGTTTTTCTTAATCGTTTTTGCATTTTTATCGTAGAAATTAGAAAACCAAATCCAAATATCCTTAATCCATTCAAATTACGCGATCACAAACGTCTTCGATTTTCAATACGCACCTCGTTGGGAGAACGACCCGGGGGATTTTTGATTTTTCCTTTGGTCAAAAGGAATTTTCTTTGAATCTTTCGGAATACTTATCGTACTATAATTGAATTATAATCTTGAAATTATCCTTATATATTTATTATATTTATTATAATTTATATATACAAAAAGGCTAGTTTTAAAGGTTATCATTTTGGCGCCGCTGCCGGGGAGGTGTGTACGATTTTCGTGTTCCGTTTGAAGATTAGTGTTGAATTTGTGAATATTTTAAAAAAATCCAAAAATATTTTATTTTTCTAATTTTGTGAATATCAATTAATTAACAATACCAAATAAGTTCCCAATCAAAGATTCAAAACTTGCCTTTGTGTCACTTGCCAAGTACGGCTCACCTTTGGAAGTTTAACAAACTCTAAGAGGGGTATAAGGAGGGTTGTTCCGAGGAACTACGACCCGAAAGGAGAAGGTTTTTAATAGCTTCGCGCTTTCCCGCTCCTCCGCTCCTTTGTGCGTTTTTCTTTTAAAGAGCTACCGTGAAGCAAGTTGATTATTGGTTTAAGTTCTTCGGTCTAATTAAAATAAATTGTTAATCAATCTCGAAAAACCAAAAATAATCTCCTTTAACCTCTTTGCCATTTAATTCTTCTTCCTATCCCTCTTAATTGTTTAATTCTTATGGCGTCATTCAATCAACGTCATTGTTTTCATTGTAAAGATCCGTTAGAAGAACATGAACATTGTCAACGATGTACTTGCAAGAGGTGTTGGTCTGGTCTTAGTCAAGGATTTTGCCACATTTGTAATGAATATTCATCAATTGATGACTCTACCATTGCCAATAAGCTAAACAAGCTTAAACCTCTTTTAGTTTTTCAAAATAAGCCACCAAAACAACTTTTTTTGTTTCCTTTTTAAGTCGAGACCTATATAAGCCAAAATAAGCACTTGTGTGCTTATTAATAAGCTAAAATAAGCTATAAGCTCTTATGATCAAAAGTTTTATTTCACCAACACAACCATAATATTACAATGATACTTTCCTGATGTTCTAAATATTTTTGTTCGAATCTTATAAGAATATTTTTATAGATTTGTAAACTTTTAACTTTTTATTTTACAAAAATAATTGTACATCTAGTGTTTATGCATCATGAGATTACTAAAAGTACAAGTATTATTAAGAAGTAGTTAACTTACAAAAAGAGGGTTTTAGGAGGAGATTAAGACTAACCAAACAACCCAAACATTGTTTATGTACCCAAACGATCACTAGAACCTAACCCAAATGTAACAAGCTTCCATATTCTTGAAACAAGATGAAAAGTGTATTGTTTTTGTGTGTGGTTGTGCTCGTCCGACCCAAGGAAAGAAAGGGAGAAGAGAGTGTTTTTTTATGTATGTGTTTTATGTGTTTTAGTGTGTGGGTTTAAAATGAAGGTAATGGATAATATGTACACCACAATATCCACAATTTTTGCAATTTTGGCTCCAACGGGGCCGGTCCAAATGGGGACCAAAAAGGACATCCTATTTGTGATTTTTGGACTCATGTCGGGACATGTGATGTGCTTAGTTCGCAAGTAAACGAAATCCTGAATGTTCAAGTTTTTAAGTAAGCGTTATAAATAAGTTTAGTAGTCTTAAAAATATCAAAGGAAATAATTTATATTTAAAATGTTTTAATTTAGTATAGATATATTTGACGTGTCGGGACGTGTTGTTTGACATTTTTTGTTACACGCGGGAAGATTTCCCGGTAAATGACCAATGCAAACGTAAATGTTTAGAAAGTGATAATTTGAAATAAAAATGATTTATTATTGTAGAAAATTGTTGGTTGACAGCCGGTTACT
Source organism: Tanacetum coccineum (assembly GCA_026074375.1). Lineage (NCBI taxonomy): Eukaryota > Viridiplantae > Streptophyta > Magnoliopsida > Asterales > Asteraceae > Tanacetum > Tanacetum coccineum. The sequence continues at coordinate 37,247 of BQNB010008974.1, forward strand.
CCGTAACTATTTTACGTACAGTAAAAGTCAAAATCTGAGTTGTGCTATAGAATTTCAATGAGATAGTAATATGAAAATATAAGTATAGTATTATAGAACACTACAACTTAGGAAAAATCTCGGATTATCACATGGAACTTGTAGGATATGATAGTTATTATTAGAGTATGATGTGTAGCAGCTTTTAGGTCGTGTTTAGGGTTCTCAAACCCTTTTGTAACCACTTAAACTCCATGTTTTGATCAATGAAGTTCTTTATCCTTTAATATTTTAATATGTCTATGTGTTGTCTGATTATTTATTGATCATCGCTCCTCCTTAACATGCTAGGCTAGATCTTATTGTGTTTGCTTATGATTGTATGTGAATTAGTTCACCAAAAACAACTATTGTAGAGGGTGTTGAGAAAGTAATGCCTCCTACAACTGCTGAAGAGAAGGCTCTGAAAAGATTAGAGGTGAAAGCTAGAAGTACTTTAATGATAGATATTCCTAATGAACATCAGTTAAAGTTTAACTTAATTAAGGATGCTAAGCTATTGATAGAAGTTGTAGAAAAGAGATTCGATGGGAATGCAGCTACAAAGAAGACCTAAAGGAATCTTTTAAAGCACCAATATGAAAACTTTACTGCTCCAAGCTCAGAGATGCTTGATTAAACTTTTGATATGCTTTAAAAGCTTGTGAGTCAGTTAGAGCTTTTAGGAGAAACAATTTCACAAGAAGATGTGAACCAGAAGCTATTAAGAAGTTTGTCACCTGAGTGGAACACACATGTTGTTGTGTGGAGGAATAAAACTGATTTGGATACAATGAGCATGGTTGATCTCTACAACAACCTTAAGGTGTATGAACCAGAAGTCAATGGGATGTCTAGCTCAAGTTCAATCACACAAAACATGGATTTTGTGTCCTCTTCAAATAACAACAATAGCAGCACTAATGGAGCAGTTAGTACTGCTAATGGAGTTTCTGCTGCTAATACTCAAGTTAATGCTTCTAATATTGACAACTTGAGTGATGTTGTTATTTGTGCATTCCTTGCTAGTCAACTAAATAATCCTCAACTTGCACATGAGGAATTGCAACAAATCCATCCAGATGATTTGGAAGAGATGGATTTGAGATGGTAAATGGCTATGTTGACTATGAGGGCTAGAAGGTTTTTGAAGAATACAGGTAGGAAGCTTACTATCAATGGCAATGAGTCTGTTGGCTTTGATAAGTCCAAAGTGGAGTGCTACAACTGCCACAAGAAGGGACATTTTGCTAAGGAATGCAGAGCTCCAAGAAATCAAGATTACAAGAACAAGGAAAGCACAAGAAGGACTGTGTATGTGGAAACATCCACTTCCACAGCTTTGGTGTCATGTGATGGTCTTGGTGGGTATGACTAGAGTGATCAGGCAGAGGAAGGACCTAATTATGCTATCATGGCTTACTCATCTTTAAGTTCTAACTCAGAGGTATCTAATAAATCAAATTGTTCAAAATCTTGTGTGAAAACTGTTGAAACTCTTAAATCTCAATATGATCAACTACATAAAGATTTTAAGAAATCTAAGTTAATGGTTCTAGCTTATAAGTCAGGATTAGAGTCAGTAGAAGAGAAACTTGAAGTTTATAAGGCAAATGAGTCTATTTATTCACAAGAAATAAAGGTCTTAAAATTTGAAATTTAATGTAAAGATATAGCTATCAGAGAGCTCAGGAAGAAGCTAGAAATAGCTCAAAAAGAAAAAGATGGAATTCAATTTAATATAGACAAATTTGAAAATGCGTCTAAAAGCTTAAACAAACTTATAGAAAGTCAGATTGTTGAGAACTCCAAGAAAGGCTTAGGCTATAATACAGTTCCACCTCTTTACACAGGAAACTTCATGCCTCCAACACCTGACTTGTCTTTTACTGGTTTAGATGAGTGATAACCTTTAAAACTAGCCTTTTTGTATATATAAATTATAATAAATATAATAAATATATAAGGATAATTTCAAGATTATAATTCAATTATAGTACGATACGTATTCCGAAAGATTCAAAGAAAATTCCTTTTGACCAAAGGAAAAAAAATCAAAAATCCTCCGGGTCGTTCTCCCAACGAGGTGCAAATTGAAAATCGAAGATGTTTGTGATCGAGTGATTGAATGGGAAAAGGATATTTGGATTGGTTTTCTAACTTCTACAATTAAAATGCAAAAACAATTAAGGAAAAACTAAAAACGAAAGCTAAAAGTGATTAAAACCTAAAAACAAGACGGGATCCTAAAAACGCGATTTAAAAACCTAAATTTTCACAAATTAAAACCCTAAAATGATTTTTTAAGTTTTTATAATCCTAAATGACTAAACTAAAAGGAAAATTAAAGAAAAACCTAAATCGAAAGATTTTAAAGCGAAAAAACGAAGAAAACGAGAACAGGATTTGAATCCCGTTCTTTAAAAAGTGAAAATCTAAAATATTAACCCTACAAAAACAAAATTAATTTTCCTAGGTTCTATTTGATAAAAGAAAATTTTGAAAAAAAGACTTATATTTTTTTGACTTTTTAATAATTTATTATGAATTAAAAACACTTTTAAAGAAAATAAATGTTTAAAAATAGCAAACAAATTTGGAAAAATCTCAAAAAATACAAAAAAGTAGCTTGAAAGGAGTAGAATGCAAGAAAAATAAGAGAAGAAAAGGAGGGCTTATAAATAAGCCAGAATAAGCAGAAAAGTGCTTATAAGCTAAAAATGGAAAAGTGACTATATAAACTAAATTGTGCGAACCTAGAATAGAAAAGTCCCAAGGGCAACTTGTACAAGAGGGCAGTGTGTGAGGTTTAGAGTATGAAGGGGGAGGTTTGGGGTTTGAGCCCAGGCCTCTTCTTTTTATAAAAACTTTTTTTTGTTAAAAAAAACTTGTAAAACTCAAAAAAATAAGCAATATTAAAAAAAGTACCTTTTTATAAAACTTAAAATAAGCAGAAAAATAAGCAATTAAAAATAAGCAGATTACACTATTTTGAACTAAGCCCTACAAATCCTAAACTGTTAAGCTATAAAGGCTAAAATAATCTAGGTGAAAATGAAATAAGCCAAAACAGATTAACTGCTATCCCTAATAAGCTAGTATGAAAAAGAATAAGCACAAAGATAAGCAGAAAAAGGCAGAATAAGCAAATATGCAATGTGCACAAAATGGCAGACCAAACAGCCTTGGGGCACTCTTTGTGGCTTAAGGCTTATACAAGCTTAAAGCCAGCACAAGTGGCTTACTAGAAAAGCAAAGAAAACAAAATTTGGAATTCAAATAAGCTAGCAAAAGGGCTTGTGAAATGGGCAGTCACACTCAGCATATGCTTAGTGTTTGCTTTTTGAAAAGACAAATGCTTATCTGCAGCCTATAAAATAAGCTAGCAAATAAGCTTAAAAGAGAAAAACAAGGTTTATAATCAAATTTTTAATGCTTGATCAAATAAGCTGTGTTACCACAGTTTTGGACCAACAGTTTTCAAAACACTTAGAAAAACTTAAAATGTGACTCAAATACTTAAAAAAGTTTTTTTGAAAATGACATAAAAAAAACTAAAAGAAGCTTGCCAAAGATGGTCAAGGTCACCCAATAGGTTTTTGTAACAATTTGACTTGTTTTCACCCTTGACCCAAACACCCCTTTAAAGTATTGGAACCCAAATTCAAAATGATTTAAAGGGTTTTGAGGCTAGGTTTTGGCAAAAACAGTTAACAAGGAACAAGAATTGAGCACAAATGAGCAAAAAGCCAGCAAGAATAAGCACTAAAACAAGCTATAAGCAATAAGCAGTTTCAAGCAATTAGAGACAGTTTGGAAGTAAAATCATAAACAAAGCATATAAAAGCATAAAATAAGAACAAATAAGCATAAATGACAGTAATAAGCAGGAAAACAGGAAATAAGCACAAAATAAGCAGATGAGCAGTGAAATAAGCAAAAATGCAATAAATGGAAAACAGTAAACTTATAAGGGGTCCAAGCTTAAGGCTAAGAAATAAGCTTTCCAAAAAGCTTATAAAACTTTCCTAAGTACTTACCATAAGCTCTAAACCAATGGCCATCACTTATAAATCATGCTCCTTGCTTGCTTGATTTTTTGATATTTTTTTTTGGATTTTTAAGTTTTTTGACAGAAAATATAAATAAGCTTTAATATAGGCTTTTAATGGCTTAAAAGCTTGTACCAAGGCTTAACAAACAGTATTTAAAGACAATGTAATGTAAATAACAAGTATTTAAAAAAAGCTTTAAAAAATGACAATGATTAAAATGCAAGTAATTTAAATGACAAGAAATTAATGTGACAATGTATTAAAATGACAGTATTAAAATGGCACAAAATTAGGTTTACAAGATTTTGCCTTCTAAACACTAAAATTCAACAAAGGAACATTGAACTACACTAGGGTCCTATAAATACTAAGTCTTCATGTCTTCTCATGTGTGTTTCTTTGCTGAGAGAATATGAAGGTGTGTTTGTTGTGTGAGAGGGAAGTCAAAGTTGATCTATACCATCCATTATGCTTGGTCCCAAAGTCAAATCATCACATCCCTTGATTTCCTTGTTGCTTTCCTTCAACCAATAGTGACTCATAGGATTGCCAACGTGTGTTTGGAGGTTTGTGAGGTGGGGGTGAGTGGTATAGTGATGGTTTTGGACTGTGGTGAACAGTAACCGGGGTGGGGGGACAGGGGTGAAGTTTAGGTAGGAAAGGGGTTGTATACCCTGTTTTTGTTTTGTGTAGGGGAGAAAGTTTGGGGAGTTGGCAGCTTTTACCCCTCAAGTTGTATATTGATGTGGCACGGAAAGTCCTTGGCTGTGTTTAACTTTTGGGATGTTGGCAGAATAAGTCCTTCATAGTTATAAGATGTTTTGCAAATTCAGTCCTTGTGGGATTAACAATGTTATTGCTAAAGGGTTAAAAGGCCAACGATTGTTAAGTGATGGTTTGGGCCTTGTAAAAGTATGTTGGGCCGGTTTGAATATAAAAGGTAATTTGGGCTTTTTATTTAAATTTGGGCTATTGGTCTTAATAATATATCTTAAAGGGCTTATCCGGCCCTTTAGATGGGTTCGGGTGGGCCCATTAAGTATTCTTCAGTTACGGCTTTGGCTCTGACCGTTGACTTTTACGGGGTTAACTTTGACTTTGACGCTTTTCCATTCCGTGCTTGGTTTTGTTGTTTTTGGCTTGATTTTTCGTTCTTTTCTCGGATATTCGTTTCCTGCACAAAATAAATGAAAACATACAAATACAATGTATTTTTGGTACGTTTTTAGTTATTTAAGTCCGGTTTTAATGGAAAACGGTATGTGTAATTAATCACATACCAAAATCCCCCATACTAAACTATTGCGTGTCCTCACGTAATGCTATAAGTAAGCACTTAGGAAAACTAAGACTCTCAATCCCCCTCGACTAATAACCTCGAAAAGTAGCTAAGTGTTTGTCAAGGGAAAATAAAGAATCAAGAGTTTAGAAAAGCCCCATTTCGACCATTTTTTAAATGTACACTTATTCCTACATATATTTTTATATTTTTCTTTTTCTCATTTTTAGTAACTAACATATTTGACTTTCGTTATTTTATAACTTTTAGGGATCATAGATCAAGATGCATTTCAATCCTAAAATGCCCCTAAAAAGGATAAATTTATCGTTCCCGACTATTCACTTATTCCAAACCAAGCTTAAAATGAAATCACCGCTAAAGTATAAGTTTAAGATTGTAACACTACTAATATTTGCTTAACTTGTGAACTTTTCAATTTCTGACTAATTAATGTATATATATTAGGTGAATGTGCCATTTTGAATTTCAACCATGGATCAACATTTTGCAAAATTCTATGCTTCACGTTCCACCCGAGAATAATGAGTTTGAAGGCGAGATCATCCCATGTAGCGACTTTCGTCTTGGCACATCCCAACCTTACGGCTAAGTGACCAGGCTTTTGACACCCCACAGAGACTAGTATCGGGACTCACGGATATTTGGTATAAAAAACTCTTAGGTTTCCCGTATATACATAGCTTATTTAGAAAAACTTAAAATAAAATAGTCTTAGTTCAAAAGCATATTTAAATTTAAGAAAAAGAGATTTTCCCTATAATTTATTAACTCACATTGACTACACTTAATACAACTACTCATTATTAAGGAAATCCTGACCTTTTAGAAGCGCTGACAAACATCGGCTTGGAGCCGGCAAGGATGCAACAACTTTTATCATCCTCGGTTATATCGTTACTATGGGCTTCATTTAGAAGGCTGCAACATCGGTGGTGAGCCGGCAGATGCAGCAACTTTTATTCAGCCCATGTTTATAATTATTACTCATTTTTTAACATTTATAATTACCATGATATAGAGAAAATTTACGTTTTAAAAAAATTAAGTATAAATTTGAACTAAGACTAAAATTATTACTATCGACTACATTTCAAATTCAAAAATTGTTGATTTAAGTTTAATTTTCAAAAATAGCACGTATTATTAGTCCGGTTAGGAGCTTATGGGAGAAAAAGCCACAAACTACACTTATGAGCTCTTAAAATTTCCAAATAATCTTTGTTTAGCATCCAACTCATACTTAACTCTATCATTTTTCGTTCTTCGCGAATTTCCACGAACGCTTAGTCTAAAAGTTAAGGAACAAGCTAGAGCTCAACACGCTCGATCGAGTCAAAATTTATTCTTATTCTACCCAGCAGGAAAGTCAAAATTGTGACAAAACACTTATTTTATTTTTGAAATTTTTTAAATTTTTTCATTTTTTTTGAAATTTTGGTGGTAAAAACGGGATTACGCGAAAACAACGACTGCAGGCATAATCAAATCGATAGATCCCCCCATACTAGAACTAAACATTGTCCTCAATGTTTTAAGAAGGGTCTCTACGTAAATCCTAAGCCGTTTATTAAGTATGCTTAAAGATAAACGTTAGTCGATAAGATTTGGATATCGGATTCCCAAAATGAAGCTGAGGATGTGAAGCTCGAGTGATCGAAGGACAAAAACCGAGAGCACGAGAGGCTTCAAAAATCCGGGCAATCCTGGACATACAACACAAAACACAAAACACGGAAAATGGAAGAGGCGAGCCTCTCACAACAACAAAACACTTATTCATTACTATTAAGCTAGCATACTACTACTACGATAATACTAGGATAAGCATGGGTTGCCACCCACGAAGCGCTTGTTTTAGGTCACTTAGCTTGACCCGATCCCCCCATACTTGAGCTTGTCAAGGGGGATAGAAATGGAGACACGGAACATCCAAAATACGGATGTCCTCTCCATAAGAGCAAGGAAAAATCTCCATCGGGCTTTCAAGAATTTTAATGACTTTGAAAGCTTTAGGGCCCCGATGAGATAATTCCGGGAGAAGAGAAGTATGAACTCTTTTAGAAGTTAGAATCCCGGGGTTGAAAACTTTTTCCTTATTTTCGGATGAAAACGAGAGTAAAGCTCCGAGCCCGGGAACTTCTTTGTGGAAAGGAAGTTCATAAAGAGGAGGATTAAAATCCTCAAGAATTAAAGAAGCATAAGATATCTTCTTCACATTCTTATCCGGTGTTGCAAGATTGGTGACTTCAAAGAGGTTCTCATGAATGAGTATACCCGGATTAAATACCTTGTCCTCGTTGTTGGTTGAAGACAAAGCATCAACCTCGGAAAAATCCTCATAGAAAACCGAGTCACACTCGGGAAAAGGAAGGAAATCACTTGATCTAGGGAGATCAAGTTCATCAATCAAGATTTTAGAATCTTTGATTTTCTCTTCCTTGGAGTAAAAAGGATCATCATAAGTATCATCATTAACGGTCTCAAGATCAAAAAGTTCATCATCATAATCATCCCATAATGGTGGGGATGAGTAATCAAGAGCATGTTCATCGGTGAACATCTCAGAAATGGTATCAACAAGATTGTTATCAGGAGAATTTTTATCAGAAACCAATTCTTTCGTGAATAGAGTCATTTCCTTGTTGATCTGGTTAGCAATACTCTAGTTCTAGCAAGGTCGGACTCGGAATCAAAGGGAAGATCATCATTTCCCGGTAGAAATGTGATGTGATAAGAGCGCGAGTTCATCGGCGAACTCCTCAAGAAAATAGTCGCTAGTCTCAGAAATCAGGAGACTAGGTGAAGAAGAAGTGGTACTGCCACTTAAAGAATTATGAAAAGGAGGGAGAGGAGATGAAGGATTACTATTTCCCGGTGGAAATGAATCACTTGCGAGATAAGCTTCGAATTCTTCCCAAATTAAATCACTTTCTTCGAGAGAGTAAGTATGGGGATAGAAGAAGACTTGGTCACGGGTTCCGAAATCGGAGTGGGATTGCCACTCAATGGATTATCATGATATGGAGGGAGATCTTTGGTTTTATCAAGATTTAGCAAGTTCTCAATAATGTCTTCCTCCGGATCAAAGATATCATCATTAACTTTCGGTGAAGTTAAGTCGAGATGAGAAGAAGAAGTGGGATTGCCACTTAGATGCTTTTTTGCAAACAAATCTTTAAGAATTTCCTCATGTTAAACATTATAGACATCAATCATGTTGATTGATTCTTGATGAGGTTCGTTTGAATAGCTTGAAGTGTCATTTCTCATGTTCAAGATTAGTCTTTCATTACCGTCACGGAGAATCATTTCTTCTCCATGAACGTCAATCAAAGCACGAGCGGTCCGTAAGAAAGGTCTACCCAAGATGAGGGGGACACGAGGATCGCTTTCATAATCAACGATGACAAAATCAGCGGGAAATGTGAACTTTCCAACCGGAACAAAGACATCTCTTGCAATTCCGACCGGAGTACAAATCTCACGATTAGCAAGTTCAAGGGTCATTTGGGTGGAAATAAGCTCGGGTAAACCTAACTTTTTCCAAACCGAGAGTGGCATCAAGTTTATGCTAGCACCTAGATCGGCTAGGGCTTTGCACTTGAGCTCACTAAAACCACACGGAATGAGAAATTTCCCAGGGTCACCTAGTTTTTCGGGTAACTTCTTTAGGATAACCGCTGAGCAATTTTCATTGAGGGGTGTATTTGCCAATTCAATAAGTTTTTCCTTGTTGGAAAGGAGAGACTTAAGCATTTTTTGGTATTTCGGGATTAGAATCAAAGCATCGGCAAGAGAGATATTGATGTGAAGTTGTTTGAACATTTGCCAAAATTTGTGAATTTGGACTTCATCTTTCTCTTGCCGTTTTTCTTGGTTCATCCTTGACGGATAAGGGATATGAGGATAACGAGGATCCCTTTGGTGAACCACATAGTTTCTTTGAGAAGGAGGTTTAGCTTTTTGGACGAGAGGAGGTGGGACCTTAATGGTAAACTCACCATGTTTCGGGTCCGTTAAAGTCTCCTCTACACGTTCATCCTCCTCCGGATTTATGAATGAAGGAGGCATAGGAATGGAAGGTCCATCAAGAACAAGACCACTTCGAGTGGTAATGGCTTTCAATTCACCCTTCGGGTTAGCAACGATGTTGTTAGGGAGAGATCTCGAACCCGAGGTAGAAGCGATGTTCATTTGGAAAAAGCTAGCCATCATGTTCTTAAGCTCGTTTGTTTGATTTGACATTGAAGCTTGAATTGAATTTTGCATTTCATTCCTTAACTCATTTATCACATTGTTAATTTGAGTTTGCATGGCTTTCATGTTAGCCTCATTTGTTTTCTTAAATTTTTTCAACTCATTTAAAGGAACACTTTGGTTTTGTTGAATCGGAGCTTGATAATTTACAATTTGATTGAAATTGTTTCCACGGTTATATCCTTGAGGTTGGCTAAAATGGTTTTGATTATTTTGCCCATTTTGTTGAACAAAACCCGGTGGTCTTGTTTGATTAACCACACCTGGAGGATGATAACCGGAATTACCCTGATTGTAGTTACCCACAGCTGCTGTAACGTATCCTTGAATACTATCCCGATATTTCGGGAAAGTGTTGCCATCGGTGGTGAGACACTGATAATAAGGATGAGCACCACCGCAAGTAACACAAATCTCCTCAACGGCTTTTACGGAAGCTGGAGGTGGGGTTGCTTGAAATTGTTTAAGAATAGCCGTCATAGCGGTAGTCACAGCACTCGTTTGCTGATTTACTGCATGAGTAAGTTTGGCTATATCAGAAGAAGAAGAATTACCATCACTTGATTTCACTTGAGAAACAACCGATTTGTTTCGTGAATTGCGGACTTTAGATTTTTTTCGATAATAGTCAACACATCTTGAGTACTTCTTTCCAAAAGATTGCCACCGGCGGCAGAATTCAAGGAATCTTGGTCGGCCGGGTTCAAGGCATTGTAGAAAGTATCAAGTTGGTGCAATTCGGTGAAACCATGATGAGGACAAGCACGAAGGAGATCTTTGTATCGGTCCCATGCCTCATGAAACGACTCATCAAACCGTTGTTGAAAATTAGAAATTTCATTTCGAAGGTTTGTCGTTCTTAAGGGGGGAAGAACTCGTTGATGAATTTGGAAACAAGATCTTCCCAAGTGAGAATAGAACGAGGGGGTTCTTTTTCAAGCCAACGACGGGCTGCCCCCGCAAGAGAGAAAGGAAAAAGCATGAGCTTAATCGCCGAGTTCGGCACATCCTTGTATTTGATTGTGGAAGTTATTTTGTTAAACCAACGGATGTGGTCATGAGGATTGTCTTTCTCAAGTCTGAAGAATTGGTCCGAAGTCATCATATTAATGAGACTATGCTTGAGCTCGAAATGCTCAGCAAGAATTGGAGGAACCACGATTGCCTCCGCATAACCCTCGGTGGGTGCACAGAGCAATTCCGCCATAGTACGTTGATCGGCCATCGTAACTACGGGTGATTCTTCAAGAGAAAAAGGTTGTTTTGAACGTCTACGGTTACGACGTTTCGGATTTGAAGTGGTTGGATTAGAAGAAGAATTACCAACGAGATTAGAAGAAGAACGAGTGCGCATGCACTAAAAAGATTAAAAGAAAAATATTTTTGGTTTTTCAATTTTTTTTACAATTTATTTTAATGGACAAAACGAGATCGAATAACTTAAACCAATAATCGACAAGCTTCACGGTAGCTCTTTAAAAGAAAAACGCACAAAGGAGCGGAGGAGTAGGAAAGCGCGAAGCTATTAAAAACCTTTCTCCTTTAGGGTCGTAGTTCCTCGGAACAACCCTCCTTATACCCCTCTTAGAGTTTGTTAAACTTTTAAAGGTGAGCCGTACGTCGCTAGTGACACAAAGGCAAGTTTTGAATCTTTTGTTCGGGAACTTATTATGATAATGCTCAAGATGCAAGCATTATATTGATGATGATTTTTATTTCTTGATTAAGGACAATTTTTTTATGTTTTTGATTTTTCTTGATTTTTTTTATCTTATACTAATACTAATAAAAGAAAATGAAAAATATTTTTGGGTTTTTTATATTTTTAATAAAGAAAATATTCACAAACGGGAATAATAACTTCACAAGGGAAGGGTCTTCAAAAACTAATCTTCAAACGAAACGATAATCGATTACACCTCCCCGGCAGCGGCGCCAAAATGATAACTCTTAAAACTAACCTTTTTGTATATATAAATTATAATAAATATAATAAATATATAAGGATAATTTCAAGATTATAATTCAATTATAGTACGATAAGTATTCCGAGAGATTCAAATCGATTACTTTTATCCAAAGTAAGATCAAAAATCCCCCGGGTCGTTCTTCCCAACGAGGTGCAAATTGAAAATCGAAGACGTTTGTGATCGCGCGTTTGAATGGGATTAAGAAGATTTTTGGTTTTGGAAACTAATTCTACAATTAAAATACAAAAACGAATAAGGTAAACCTAAAAACGATTTTTTTAGGTTTTCTAATCCTAAATGACTAAACTAAAAGGAAAATTAAAGAAAATCCTAAATCGAAAACTTTTAAAGTGAAAAAACGAAGAAAACGAGAACCGGGCCCGAATCCCGTTCTTTAAAAAACGAAACTTTGAAATTTAAACCCTATATTTTTTTGACTTTTTATAATTTTTTTATGAATTAAAAACACTTTTAAAGAAACTAAATGATAAAAAAAATACTAAACTTTAATGGAAAAATGTAAAAAATACAAAAAAGTACTTGAAGCTAAGATGAATCTATGAAAAATAAAAGGGGAAAAAGACAACTTATAAATAAGCTGTTAATAAGCCAGAAATGCTTATAAGCTAAAAAGTGCAAAATGACTATATATATTAAATGTTGCAAACAATAACTGAAAAAGACCCAAGGGCGTTTTGGAGTAGAGAGTGGTGTGTGAGGTGTTGAGTATGCAAGGGGGAGGTCCAGGGTTCGAGCCTGGGCCTCTCCTTTTTGTAAAAATTATTTATTTATTTTTTCCTTTTTTTTAAAACTTGAAAAACACTTAAAAATAAGAAACTTTTAAAAAGGCAACTTTTGTGTAACTCAAAAATAAGCTGGAAAATAAGCCAACAAAAGGGCAGTTTAACTTTTTTATACAAAGGCTAATTAAGCTAACTGATAAGGCTTTTAAAGGCAATTAAGCAAGGAAAAAGGAAATTAAAGCAAACACAAATGAGGTCCTATATCTAATAAGCAAATGGCAAACCACATTAAGCCAAGGAGAGCAGACAAATAAGCAAGAAAAGCAAATAAGCTATAAGCACAAACTGGTGCAAGGCAGCCTAAGGGACACTATTAGGCTTAAAATTTAAGCACTTAAAGGGGCCCTCAAGGGAATGCAACTTATACCAGATTAAAGAGTGACTTAAGGCCTTTCTAAAAGAACAAAGAACACAAATTTTGAAATGCAATTAAGCTAGTAAAAAGGCTTGTGAAATAGGCTGTTTGTATCAGCAAGTGCTGATTGGTTTTTTGAAAAGAGAAAAGGGGCTAAATGCAGCCTTGAGAATAAGCTAGAAAATAAGCTTGAAAATAAAAATCAAGTTAAAACAGATGGAGACAAGCTCCTAATAGCGGATGTACTACAACTTAAAGCTCAAAACACTTTTGAAGCTCTGATATATGGAAATGAAAAAGGGGCAGTTTTAACTATGAAAAATACTTACAAAAATTGACAGAACTTTATAAAATAAAGGGAAACTTAAAAGACACTTTATTCTATAAATTTGACACCTACAAGAGGACTAATACAAGACTTCAAAGTTGGTTTTATAAGCTTAATCAAATAAGCTTGGTGAAAACGGTTTTTCAATCAACAGTATCAAAAGACCTTGATAGAACAAAAACTTAAAACAACCATTTAGACCAAAACTTTTGAAAACAGATTATCCAGCAGCTTAAGAAGAGTTTATACAGAGTAAGCAAAGTGACTCAACGGTTTTTTTATAAACCATTTTGACCCGTTTGACCCACTATCCCAAACACCCCTTTAAGCTTTTTAAAACAAATTTTAAACCTGTTTTGAAAGAGTGAAGCAAAATTTTTTGAAAAACAAATTAACAACTAAGCAACATTAAACATAAATATTCAAAATTTCAAACAAGGATAAGCGAAACAAAATAAGCACAAGTAAATAAGCAATATAAAGGGCAAAAAGGAAGTTTTACTCAAAAACTTAAACAATAAGAATAAATAACAGAAAAGAATGACTAACAAGCAATAAAAGATAACAAATAAGCAGGATAACAACATAAGCACAAAATAAGCAATGAAATAGTAAAAATAAGCAAAAGTGCAAAAATTTAAAAAAGGAAACTTACAAAGGGTCCAAGCTTAATGGCAATGAAATAAGCTCTCAAACTAGCTTATACACACCTATATGCTTACCATAAGCTCTAAACCAAGGCCATCCCTTATGTACCTTGCTCCAATGCTTCTTTGACAGTTTCTTTCTTTTTTGATTTTTGGTATTTTTGACAGAAAGTTAAAACAAGCTTTTATATAAGATTTAATGACTCAAAAACTTATATTAAGGCTTAAAACAAGTATTTAAAAGACAAGATATTTAAATGACAAGAATTTAAAGAAAACAGTAAATTGCATAAAATTAAAGAACAAGTATTTAAAAGACAGAATTTAAATGACAATATATTAAAAATGCAGTATTAAAAGAGGTACAAATTTAGGTTTACAAGCTTTTGCCTTCTAAACACAAAAATTCGACAAAGGGAAATTATGAACTACATTATGCTATTTATACTAAAAATATCTAAGCTTGCTGTGTTTCTTTGCTGAGAGCTTCAAGCCTTTGTGTTTGTTGTGAGAGAGAGAGAGAGCTCAAAATCAATCTTGGCCATTGGTTTTGCTTGGTCCCAAAGTCAATCAATCGTGACCCTTCAATTTCTTGTCCAATATGGTTTGTAAGGATTGCCAAGGTGTTCTTGTTGTTCTGTGAGGTGGGGGTGAGGAGGTGAATGGTTTTTTGTTGGGACGTGAATAGTGTACGAGGTTGGAAAGGGATGGGTGAACAGGGGTGATAGGCGGGAAAATAGGTTTGAGGTTAACAGGTAAGAATTTTAGGCTATGGCATGAATAGTCCTTGAACTTGTATGGCTATTTTACACCCATCGTCCTTGTGGTGATAAAAAGGTTTAGGGATGTGGCAAAATCAGTCCCTGAAGGTGATATAATATGTTGCAACCACGGTCCTTTATGGACTAACATTGTTAAAGGGTTAAGGGTTGAATTGGGCTAACAGGTTTAAAATAAGGATTGGGCTAGTATTTGGTTTGGGCCTGTTTAACTTTAAAAAGGAATTTGGGTTTTTAGGGTTTAATATAAAAGGGTATATTGGCTTATGGTCTTCATATAATATACTAATGGGCTGACCCGGCCCATTTAGATGGGTTCGGGTGGGCCCATTAAGTATTCTTCGGTTACGGCTTTGACTTTGACCGTTGACTTTTTTGGGGTTGACTTTGACTTGGACTTTTGTTGACTTTTGCCTTGATTTTAATGACTTTAAAAGCTTATGGCTTAGTGGCTTATACCACTAAAAAGAATGGCCAAAAAGATACAATAAGCAACAATGAAAAAGCAGTTTGAAATTCAAATAAGCACTTAAAAAGCTTCATGAAAAAGCTATCTCACACTGTTTTGACACTTAGACAAATTTTTGCAAACTTTTGTAATCTTAACAAAACACCAATTTTGAGCTTAAAAATAAGCACCTGAACAGAACCTTATGAACTTATAACCTACAAAAAGATTGAGATTTGACCTCAAAGAGCTTATATCAACAATCAAAAGAGAGTTTGAAATTCAGGATAAGCCACAATAAGCATTTGAAAAAGCAATTTCTCAAATTGTTAAACACTTAGCACTTTTTTGACAGACATGGCAAAATACAAACAACAAATGCAGGCCTATATGCCTTTGTTTCTAACCTGTTTTAAGACATGCATAAACACAAAAAACATCACAAATCAACCAATAAGAAAAGCACAATCAAAAAGCAAATGCAAATAGCTATAAAAAGCAAACAGTTTCAAACAACAAACCTTAAGACCTTTAAAATGAGATTTACTACTAATACTCAAACACTAAACAAACTGAATCTTATGACTAATCTAAGCTAAGCTAAACTGACCTAAAAGACATATATCTTTTTGCCCCATTTTGGCCTTCAAAATTAGTTAAACAAAACACCCCTTTAAGTTTATTAATCCTTTTTAAAACTTGATTTAGAATGATTTAAGCCACAAATTCACCTAAGACAAGATTTAAATAAGCTAATATTATCAATATTTTAAAAAAACATATCCAACTATCAATAAGCACTCAAAATAACTAAAACAAATGATGCAGTTTATAACTATATCAAACAGATTTATAAAAAACTCAAACAAATGATTTCTAAACTATAAAACAAGCATAATAAGCATTAAACATCATAACAAACACAAAAAACAAAATATTAAGCAACAATAAACACAAAGAAGCAGTTGAATAGTAAATAAGCTAAAAATGGAAAAATGGAAACTTACAAAGGCCCTTGCTTAAACAGGGCAAACAAGTGCTCTTAGAGCTATTCTACAAGCTCTAGCTTGTATAAAACAAAAGCTAGTAAAAGCAATTATAACCCTTCCCTTTAGGCTTATCTCCAAAGAGCTTTTTGAGTGAGTTTTTGTGAACTAGTTATTAAGCAACAAGAAACTAAAAAGTTTTCATTGCTTAAGTACAAACAGCTTATAAGAGCTTAATATAAAAGCTTATAGTGGATTTTGAAACATATAAGAACTTAAAAACTTGCAAACCATAAAACAGATTTTTAAAACCAAACTTAAAAAATTTTCATTAAACCTCTTAAAAAACATTACAAGGAAAAAGGTAAAATAAGCAAAATAGAACTAAAAATTAATCTGAAAAGTAAAAACAAGTGCCAACAATAGCTTACAAAGACCTATTTTAATACGAAGCTAATGAAGGATCTTAGATTGTATTTCTTTTGTCAAAGAACTGAAGTGGCTTCTTGTGTGAAGGATCTTCAAATTCTCATCTTGGCCGTCCAAATTGAGTGCTCCCCAAGCTCTTTAATCTTAGCCATCAAATCTTTGTCTTCTACCTTGGACGAATGGGGATGCAAGGGATTGCCAAGGTGGCAATTGGTGGGATAAGGTGTGGGGTGTGTAGACAAAGTGGAGAAGAAAGGGGAATAGTGTTGGCATTTTGGCGGGTAGTGAGGACAGGACACACACACTTTGTGTGTGGGAGATAAACAGTGCTTCGCGCTGTTTTTAAAAGTTTGGGAAATGGGCAAAACAAGCCCCTCAAGGTGTATAAGTGCATTGCATCCATTGTCCTTGAGTCTTGCAAATTTGTTCCTTGGAGTTGGGTTGGTGTATTGTCAACCGTTAGTCCCTTAAAGGACTAACGGCCATGGGTTAAAAAGAGTTTTGGTGTTGACGGGAGTTATAAGTGTGTTGGGCCTAGGATTTAGGCCGGTTATAGATAAAAGGAGAAAACTTGGGCTTTTTGGTTTTTATAAGGATTTTATATAAATGGGTTGACCTGGGTCCACTAGGCGGGTACGGGTGGGCCCACTTTTGGCAATTTAGGTTTTTGGGTTCGGTTTTCAATGCTCTTTCCAATGCCATTTCCCAGGGTTGACTTTGACTTTTTTGTTGACTTTGACTTGGTCTTTTTGACTTCTATTCTCACTATCTTTCCTTCTCGGTGCTTTGGATTTTTCGTCTTTGGCTTCGAATTTTTGTCCTTTTCTTGGATATCCGTTACCTGCATAATACAAATGCAAAACATACAAATACAATGTATTTTTGGTATGTTTTTGGTCAATTAAGTCCGTTGTTAGTGGTCAAAGGTATGTGTAATTAAACACATACCAAAAAACTGCTAAGTAGCTACTAGTAGTACAAAGTTACTACTGCTAGTACAAAGTTACTACTGTTAGTACAAAGTTAATGCTGCTGAAGAAGTTAATTCTCAGTGAAAAGTAGTATTGGCTGATTGTTAGTACTTGCTTATGTGATTTATATGAGGATATTTACGGAAAAGAATATATAAACTTATTGTTTAAAAATATTAGATAAATTCTTAGGAAGTATTGTAAGCCTTTGTTTAGGACTCCTTCGTGTATAAAAGAAGGTTCCAGGACATAGAGTTCGATATGAGGTTCCTTCATAAAACTAGCATAGCTGCACGGACTTTGTAAACCCTATAATACTTATGAGTATTCATATTATTAAAAAATATTGGAGCTTTTGTTTTGTTGAATATATGTTCATATAATATACTGTTTCATTGATAATTCCTTTTTTAAATATAAGATTAGATTTTGCATAATCATAATACATTCAAACAAAGTTCTACTATAATTGGGTTAGATTTATCTAATATAACTAATCCTTATACAAGCTTAAGGAATTCGATCTATTTGAAGTGGGATCAACAAGGGGTATCAAAGCTTGTTGCTTTAAGAAACTTTGCTAGAAGATATGGAATCAAGATTTTGCCCAACATAGTGTTGCATCCATAGTTCCTATGGTCAAAACCAGGCGAGTTGAGTTCATGGGAGGATGAGGAATGAACAACACATCTAGATGAGAGACTATGCACTGTGGGAAAGTCATAGAGGATGGTGAACCTGCCCAAAAACAACAGTTGTGGAAGGTGTTTAAACAAAAAAAAAACGTGATGCCTAGTAATATTCTGAAGATAAGGCACAAGACGATTAAGAAAGTGAAGGCTAGAAGTACTTTAATGATGGGCATTCCCAATGAACATCAGTTAAAGTTTAACTTTATAAAGGATGCTAAGCTGTTGCTAGAAGCTGTAGAAAAGAGATTTGGTGGGAATGCAGCTACTAAGAAGACTCAAAGAAATCTCTTAAAGCAACAATATGAAAACTTCACTGCTCCAAGCTCAGAGATGCTTGATCAAACCTTTGATAGGATTCAAAAGCTTGTGAGTCAGTTGGAGCTTTTGGATGAAAAGCTTTCACAAGAAGATGTTAATCAAAAGTTATTAAGAAGCTTGTCACCTGAGTGGAACACACATGCTGTTGTGTGGAGGAATAAAGCTGAGTTAGAAACAATGAACATGGATGATCTCTATAACAACCTCAAGGTGCATGAACAGAAAGTCAAAGGATTACCTAGCCAAGTTCAAGCACCACAGACATGGCTTTGTGTCCTCTTCAAATAAAAACACTAGCAGCTCTAATGAAGCAGTTAATGCTGCTCATGAAGTTACTAGGAACATTGAACTACACTAGGGTCCTATAAATACTAAGTCTTCATGTCTTCTCATGTGTGTTTCTTTGCTGAGAGAATATGAAGGTGTGTTTGTTGTGTAAGAGGGAAGTCAAAGTTGATCTATACCATCCATTATGCTTGGTCCCAAAGTCAAATCATCACAGCCCTTGATTTCCTTGTTGCTTTCCTTTAACCAATGGTGACTCATAGGATTGCCAGCATGTGTTTGGAGGTTTATGAGGTGGGGGTGAGTGGTATAGTGATGGTTTTAGACTGTCGTGAATAGTAACCGAGGGGGGGGGGACAGGGGTGAAGTTTAGGAGGGAAAGGGGTTGTATACCCTGTTTTTGTTTTGTGCAGGGGAGAAAGTTTGGGGAGTTGGCAGCTTTTACCCCTCAAGTTGTATATTGATGTGGCATGGAAAGTCCTTAGTTGTGTTTAACTTTTAGGATGTTGGCAGAATAAGTCCTTCATGGTTATAAGATGTTTTGCAAATTCAGTCCTTGTGGGATTAACAATGTTATTGTTAAAGGGTTAAAAGGCCAACGATTGTTAAGTGATGGTTTGGGCCTTGTATAAGTATGTTGGGCCGGTTTGAATATAAAAGGTAATTTGGGCTTTTTATTTAAATTTGGGCTATTGGTCTTTATAATATACCTTAATGGGCTTATCCAGCCCCTTAGATGGGTTCGGGTGGGCCCATTAAGTATTCTTCAGTTACGGCTTCGGATTTGACTGTTGACTTTTGTGGGGTTGACTTTGACTTTGACTTTGACGCTTTTCCATTCCGTGCTTGGTTTTGTTGTTTTTGGCTTGATTTTGCGTCCTTTTCTCGGATATCCGTTTCCTGCACAAAATAAATGAAAACATACAAATACAATGTATTTTTGGTACGTTTTTATTTATTTAAGTCCGGTTTTAAGGGAAAGCGGTATGTGTAATTAAGCAAATACCAATGAGTTTGTTAATAAGCCTGTAGTTGAGAATAGAAAGTCTAATGAAGAAGTGTCTAAGGTGGATAGGAAGTCTAATGGTTCTCCAATTATTAAAGATTGGGTGTCAGATAGTGAGGAAGAAAATGTGTCTCAAACTAAAACTGAGAAGAAAGCAATTAAGCCTAGTATTGCCAAGATAGAGTTGGTCAAACCTAAGCAACAAGAGAAAACTGCTAGGAAAACTGTTAAATAAGTTGAGAAACATAGGAAAAACACACACAGTTCAAGAGGCAATCAAAGAAATTGGAACAATATGATGTCTCAAAGACTAGAAAGCAATTTTGAGATGTTTAATAAGGCCTGTTATGTGTGTGGAAGTTTTGATCATTTGCAGGTTGACTGTAATTACCATCATAAACAGTTTCAAAAACAAATGATGGTAAAACCTGTTTAGAACAATGCTCAAAGGGTGAATCATCAAAACTTTGCTAAAAAGACTCACCCTTGTGCTAAAAAGAACATGGTTCCAAGAGCAATACTAATGAAGTCTGGCTTAGTATCAGTTAATGCTGCTAGATAAGTTAATGTTGCTCTCATAAAAACAATAGTGAATGCTACTAGACCAATGTCATATCTTTCTAAAATAGCACATTCAACTGTTAAGAGGCCCATTCACAAGAATACAGAATTTAAAAACAGTAATTTTAATCAAAGGGTTAATACTGTTAAGGATAAAAATGTTAATATTGTTAGGCCAAAAGCAGTAGTTAGTGCTGCTAGGCCAAAAGCAGTAGTTAATGCTGTTAAGGGAAATAATGTTAATGCTGTTAAGGCCTCAACTTGTTGGGTTTAGAAACTAAAGACTAAAGGTTTAGACCATGTTTCTAAAAACAACATTGCATTAATCACCCTAAAGAAGTTTGATTATATTAATGCACAAGGCATATCCAACTTAGTGATGGCTTGGGTCCCCAAAAGAAACTGATTTTCTTATCTAATGTGTAGGGCAATCCACAAATAGATTTACAGGATCTAATGTGCAGGGCAATCCACAAATGGATTGACAGGGAACATGTCTTATCTTACAGACTATGAAGAGATAGATGGAGGATATGTTGCTTTTGGAGGAAACCCCAAAGGAAGGAAAATCACAGGAAAATGTACCATTAAAAATGGTAATTTTGATTTTAAAAATGTGTATTTTGTAAGAGAGTTAAAGTTTAATCTCTTTAGTGTCTCACAAATGTGTGATAAACTTTATACGTTGTAAGCCATTTAAGATATGATAAAGCACGTACCCAAGTAATTCCACTTCAACTTCAAATAAGTGATAAACAATCTTCTTCGTAACCAATTAATCCAATAAATCCAAAACTAGCCTTTATAAATTTTAAGTGAATCTGAATCCAAACACACTAGCTTCCCCTTAAACCAAGCAGTATTAACCAATAGTAGTAACTCCTTCTATTGGTAGTATTAAATATATAAGCAGCACAAACCTTGGTTTAAGTCCAACAGTAGTAACTACTAAAATTTACCCTAGCAGCAGAAACTTAATACTGGCAGCATTAAAAATATACTAGCAGTATTAATCATACTAGCAATACTAAGTATAATCTGGCAGCATTAACCTTTAGTGATAACAGCTATTAACAATGACTGGCAGCAACTAATCTTTTTTCCTTGGCAGCATTAACCAGTTACTTGGCAGTATTAACGTCTCCTGGCAGCACTAACTTACATAAGCAGCACTAATAATCATAAGCAGCAGCACTAACCTTCAAAGATAAGGCTAGCAGTATTAACTCTGGTTACTATTGTCCTTCTGATACTAGCAGTACTAATCTCCCTTTGGCAGTATAAACATACAACTGGCAGTACTAATGTATGAAGACAATACTAAAATAAATGAGAAGTTGTAACCATCATCCTTGACAGTTGAAACTCATAACCGATATCACTAATGAATGTGGTGGCAGTACTAACCTTGAATTCGATCCCTTGTAGCGGTACTAATTATGTACGTCAGTAGTAAAAGCAAAACAACTAGCCGTACAAACCTGTTAACGATAAGGCTAGCAGTAGTAATGTTTTACCTTGGCAGTAGAAACATCAACGCGAGCAATACTAACTTGTAACCACTGTTTAAGGATACCTTTTTTTAAGTATCCAGACGACACTTTTTAGTGTCACAAAGCTGTCACTAGGCTGTCACTAATTCATCATTCTCATCAACTGCTAATGATTCTTTTCATAGAATAAGTTCTAAAGAACTCTTGAATTATGTAACCAAGAACCACAATCAGCAACCATCTTGTTGTCACAAACCAATCAACAACAATTTTGAACAAACTTCCTGTTATATCAAATTAGGGTTGCTGAAAAACCCTAATATCACCAGATTCGACATGATAACCAAGACAGAAAATTCGTACCTCTTTTCCTTCATAGATGCAACACCAAAACACCTTGTAGATCCTAGATCACGAGCCCCATGGCTCTGATACCAATTGTGAAGTCTGATAACTCCTTAGATCGTTTAAGCTCAGTTTGTTTAGAACTATATCTAGGATTAACAATAACATTGAACATAACATATGTATAGCGGAATTAACATAAGAACAATGATATTTTAACAAGGTTTCTTCATTATCAAACACTCCAAGCCCTAATTACATTTGATCAGAATATAACGGTTACAACTAATCTGTAACAGGATCAAGTTACCTTGACCTTGAGGCTACACCACAACTATAGACGTCTACATCTCTAACTATTGCACACACACACACACACACACGTTTTTCTGCGTACATAAATCTACACGACCTATATCTTTTTATATACTAGAGATATTAGGTTTTACAAAGGATAAGAACAAATAATATCTTTTACACTTTTAATATTATTTTCTATATCTTCTATCTGAATAAGGAAATCTTTTAGAATCTTCAAAATCTTCCATCAATTAAAGAATTCCAGCTTTGCGTTTAAGTCCTTTTATTTCATTACTTTTTTCTTTTGTCTCATCAAATCTATAATTCCCAACAGATATGTTGCTTTTGGTGGGAACCCCAAAGGAGGGAAAATCACAAGAAAAGGTACAATTAAAACTGGTAATCAAGATTTTGAAAATGTGTATTTTATGAGAGAGTTAAAGTTTAATCTCTTTAGTGTCTCACAAATGTGTGATAAAAAGAATAGTGTATTTTAAGTTCTTTTTAATGACACTGAATGTATTGTTTTATCTCCAAACTTTAAGCTAATTAATGAAAGTTAAGTTTTACTTAGAGTTCCTAGAAAGAATAATATGTATAGTGTTGATTTAAAGAACATAGTTTCTAAAGGAGGTTTAACTTGCCTTTTTTCAAAAGCCACATCTGATGAATCTAAACTTTGGCATAGAAGGCTATGTCGCTTAAATTTTAAAACCATGAATAAATTAGTTAAGGGAAATCTTGTAAGAGGTTTACCTTCCAAACTTTTTAAAAATGATAAAACCTGTGTTGCTTGTCAAAAGGGAAAGCAAAACATAGCCTCTTATAAGTCCAAAATAGAGAACTCAATCAGTCTTCCTTTACATTTGTTGCATATGGATTTGTTTGGACCAACATTTGTAAAAAGCCTAATGAAGAAAATGTATTGCCTAGTTGTCACAGATGATTATAGTAGGTTTACATGGGTTTTTTTTCTAGCTACTAAGGATGAGACTAGTGGAATTCTTAAGTCCTTTATAAATGGGATAGAAAATTTAGTAGATCACAAGGTTAAGGTGATTAGATGTGATAATAGGACAGAGTTCAAAAACAGAGAAATGAATCAATTTTGTGAAAAGAAAGGTATTTTGAGACAATATAGTGTAGCTAGAACTCCTCAACAAAATGAAGTTGCTGAGAGAAGGATATTGAGGCTGCTAGGACTATGCTAGCTGATTCTAAGTTGCCAACTACTTTTTGGGTAGAAGCAGTTAATACTGCTTGCTATGTGCAAAATAGAGTGTTAGTAGTTAAGCCTCATAACAAGACCCCATATGAACTTTTTCATGGTAGAACACCAACTTTAAGTTTTATGAGACCATTTGGGTGTCCTGTTACTATTCTTAATACCATAGATCACTTAGGCAAATTTGATGGTAAGGCCGATGAAGGTTTCTTTGTTAGATACTCTTTAAATAGTAAAGCCTTTAGAGTATTCAATAGTAGAACAAGGATAGTGGAAAAAAACTTGCATATTAGGTTCAGTGAGAGTACACCTAATGCTGTAGGTAGTGGACCAGATTGGCTATTTGATATTGATGCACCAACAAGAATAATGAATTATGAGCCAATTGTTGCAGGTACACAGTCTAATAGTTTTGTAGGTATAAAAGTAAGTAATAATGCAGGTCAAGCTAGAAAGGAGATAGAACCTGTCAAAGATTATATTTTGCTACCATTATGAACTGCTGATCTACCATATTCCCAAGATCAAAAAAGTTCTCATGATGATGGATCCAAACCTTCAAGTGATGATGGAAAAAAGGTTGATGAAGATCCAAGAAAAGATAGTGAATGTAATGATCAAGAGAAGGAAGATAATGTTAACAGCACTAACACTGTTAATGCCGCTGGCACAAATGAGGTTAATGCTGTTAGTGAAAAAACATACATTGAACTTCTATTTGATCCAATTATGCCTGTTTTGAAAGATTATAGCATATTTGACCTCTCAAGAGATGATTAAGATGATGGTGCAGCGGCTGACATAAACAATTTGGATACAACAATCCAAGTCAGTCCTATTCTAACTACAAGAATTCATAAAGATCATCTTCTTGAACAAGTGATTGGATATTTGGAATCAGCTACACAAACAAGAAAGATGTTAAAATTTTTGAAGGAACATGGGTTTGTTAGTACTCTTCAATAAATAACAAACCATATAGACCTTCAAAACTGCTTGTTTGCTTGCTTTTTATCACAGGAAGAACCCAAAAGGGTAATTCATGCATTGAAGGATCCAAGCTGGATAGAGGCTATGCAGGAAGATCTTCTATAATTCAAGTTACAAGAAGTTCGGACTTTAGTGGATTTACCAAATGGAAAAAGGGCTATAGATACTAGGTGGATTTTTAGGAATAAAAAGGATGAAAGGG
>BQNB010008974.1:69196-83648 GCA_026074375.1 Tanacetum coccineum
TGTTTAAAATAGATTTTTATGAAGATTATATTCAAGATGATTTCGAGATTTAAAATCAATTTTCTTTATTTTAGACGACTTTCTTTATATTTTTTTAAAACAAATTGTTATTAACAGTATTTTGTTGGTTCTTTCGAGTAAAGTCAATTATTGTTATATGAATTCTATCTTCTCATTTTGATGGGTATGGTCAATTGTTAAATGTTGTGTTGTCGGAGAGAATTGTTGATCCTTTCGGTTGCATTTTCTGTCGGTACGTTTATTCCACCCTTTTTCTTTTAAAGGTTTCTCATAAATTTCGGTTTGCATCTATTTGCGTCTGTGAAATCCCTTGTATGTTTCTAGCCTTTCATTTGATATCTGTTGCTACCCTACTCATTAGTTTGTAACCCTTAGACTTCGGTTAAAAATGCACTCTATTCGGATAAGTCACTCTCCGTGGGGGGTTCGCGTGTTGTTTGTTGGGAAAAAGGATGATTTACTTTGTATGTGAATGGACTATCAAGAGTTAGACAATCTGACCATTAAGAATCTCCCCGGGATCAACGACTTGTTAGATTGTTGCAAGGATCACGTTATTTCTCCAAGTTAGACCTTGATCTGGTTATTATCTGTTGAGAGTGCGTGAAGAGGATATTTCAAATATTGTACTTAGAGCATGGTATGGACACTTTGGGATTACAATTATGCCTTTAGGATTGATGAAAACACCAGCTGTTTTCATGTACTAAATGAAAGGGGTGTGCAAGTTGTATTTAGAAAAGTTTGTTATGGTGTTTATCAAGGATATCTTGATCTACTAGAAGTATTAGGAGGATTATGAAGTTCATTTGAAATTAGTTTTGGAAATGTTAAAGAATGAGTAGCGGAATGAGTAGTTGCTTGTCAAGGGTAAATTTTCCAAGATTGCTAAACTTCTTACTACATTGACACGGAAGAATCAAAAGTATGAGTGAGGTGTTGCCTTTGTGATTTTATGATAATGCATGTTATTGATTTAAGGTTCTTATGAGCATGAAAGTCAGGGACATGGTTGGTTTTGAATTGATGGTGTAAGTGATGTGAGATAGGTGTTAGATTAATTACTTCAATGTATTGTAGCCTTGTGTTGGATAAATTATGGAATTGCAAGTGATGGCGATCGAGTTATAGGTATAAAATATAGACTGTTTTAAGACAGCAGATAAAAGGAGCTTGTTCAGTAAATTTTGTCTATAGCTACTGAGTAAATTTCATATTTGGTTAGAATGAGTCTTAAGCTTCATATGGTGAGTTGGGTACTCTTGTAACGATTTCGGATGAAGGAGTTATGGTTATTTTACGGTTGCGGACCAAATCTAGAGCTGCTGTTGGAAAACATGTCTTGCTCCAGGTTTTTGGATAGTAGGCCTAGGTTTTAAAGCATGGTTAACAAATAGACATCATAAGCTTTTACCTCCAATTGGAATCAACTTGACTGCTATTGTGGAATAGGATATATGGCCAAAATCGTAAGCGTTCGAAATTCAGAAAACTTTCTGGTTGGAGTTATGATTAGTAAAAAATTATTTCCCGTTGATTGGTAAATGGGTTGATTGATTGGCCAAATGTTATAAAAACTAGACTTAAGTGGCTTTCTAGGGGTGAAAACCTCACTTTTGTAATTTTTATAGTTTAAGAGATTCAGTAGCATGAGGTTGATTAAAATTCTGCAACAATATTATCAATTGCTTGATGGATCAGAAGATGTTGTGGTTTATTGTGATGCGTCAAATCAAGGATTAGAAAGTGTACTCGTGTAAAGAAATAAGGTGATTGTGTATGCCTCGCGGCAATTGGAAATTTACGAGAAGAACTATGCCACGCATGGTTTAAAGTTGGGTGCAATGATCTTTACTCTTGAGATGTGGAAACATATATTGGTGGCTAGCAATCAGATTCTCATTTTCAATGAGAAGGTTTTTCTTTACAATTTCAGCACATTGCTTGTCTACAGTATTCTGGTCCACTTCGTCATTCATTTGATCAAAAATTTCTTCCATTACTTTAACTTCTTTAAAGATGGCCGTTTGAACTCCTGCAAAGTGTTCTTTAAGAGTTTTGAAAAATGGAATAACTTCAGTGAGGTAACATCTTTTTGTTTGCTCAAAACCTCTTTCCCCTTCTGTAACACCTGTTGGGGTGATTCTCTTTTTGCAAGTTTTGTCAAATTCCGTAAAAAGTTGTGTGAGTACATAAAGATTAATCTTCACTTGACTTTTAGTTGGAAGAACTCTGGGGACAAGCTTGACAGGAGTATTGGGTGGATACACTGTCAATGCTGAAAGTGGTTTTGGAACTGAGGTCTCAGCCTTTTTCCTGTCATTTTCATCTATGGACCAAAATATCTGTTCTGGGGTCAGATTTCTTTGTGGAGCAAAGGTTGCAAGAAGGTTCTCCTTCGAGTAATCTGGGGGGGCAATCCTAACTTTATTTTCCACACATAGAGGGCTTTTCATTTTCTCCATCATTCTTTTCCTAGTTATCTCAGCCATATCACGAGTGTCCTCTGAGTCATGCACAACAGGACGTGCATGATTGGACATGACTAATACATGACCATTATAGAGGGCTGGTTGAACTTGCTTTGCACGGGTGAGACATAAGGGATTTTTGTAGCCTATCGCTACCTTGTTCTTTTCATCATAAAATGCGTCAAATCAAGGATTAGAAAGGGTGCTTATGTAAAGAGATAAGGTGATTGTGTATGCCTCGCGGCAATTGGAAATTTACGAGAAGAAATATACCACACATGGTTTAAAGTTTGGTTGCTTCATCAACCAGAGGTATCTGAGTGGAAATGTGGCATATTACTATGAATGTTATCATTACGTTGTTGAGATCAGATGGTGGATATGGTATAGTTGAAGATGATTATGGCTTGATGTATCAGATATGACGAGAATGTGTATAACTGACTTTGGTGGTAGTTGGGATGTACATCTACCGTTTGTTGAGTATCATAAAAGATGGTTGGTGTTAATTTTTAGTAAACCTGAAGTCGAGTTGATTCTTCAAAAGCGTTGAGTTTTGTAACAAATCATATCTTAATTTCAAGACAGTTCTTGTTTGATGAGTTGCGGGATTAAGATATGAATGAAGTTGTTACATAACTTAAGGATTTTGAGGGATTTCCTCGAGGACGGGCGAGGCTCGAGTAGTTGGATGTTTCTCATTGGTTATAGTTATCATTTGAGTATTTAATGTGCTCTATTTGAAGCGTTGTATGGAAGGAAGTGTAGATCACTTGTATTATGGGCTGAATTGGAAAAGGTTATCTGATTGGACCCGAGTTGGTACAGGAAATGTTTGATAAGTGGTGGTTATAAGAGAAAAACTCCAAGTGGCGAGAGATCGTAAAAAGAGTTATGCGAGCAGTGGACATAAGTTGGTTGAATACGAGATTGGAGATAAGGTGTTGTTAAAAGTGTCACCATGGAAAGGTGTAATGTGTTTTGAAAAAAAAGGGGAAAGTTATCGCCGAGGTATGTCGGACCATTTGAGATTCTTGAGAGAATCGGCCCTGTTGCTTATCTATTAAGGTTGCCTGAGGAATTGGCTGATGTGCATGACACATTCCGTGTGTCGAATTTGAAAAAGTGTTTAGCCAAAGATAGTTTGCATGTATCGTTGGATGAAATTAAAATCGACAAGACTTTATGTTTTATCAAAGAACCAGTAGAGATTATGGATTGTGATGTTACGAGTTTAAAGCGTGGTAGAATACCTATTGTGAAGGTTCGATGGAACTCTAAACGTGGCCCAGAGTTTACTTGGGAACGTGAGGAGTATATGGAATCTAAGTATCCCCAGCTATTTGTTGATCGTGTTGATGATCAGACTAGTTGAATCTCGGGACGAGATTCCCATAAGGAGGGGATACTGTGACAACCGTGGTTTGAGCGGGTTAGTTTATACCTTTAGACTTTAACTTATTACTCATTTTGTGTGATTCTTGTGTGCTATGTGATCTTTTTGGTTGTTAAGTGGTTTATATATGTGCATTATATCATTTTAGAGGTAAATGATTATCTTATTTTATGTGCATATGAGTTGGAGATAAGTATTTCATTTGTTCACGTGTGGTGATAATGGAAATGAAAGACGTGTTGCATGCATTGCTACGTCAAAACTTGATTTTAAAGGTTAAGCGTTTATTGAATATGGGTGGCTTTATGAAGGAATGATATGGTTGAAATATGGAAGTTTGTATCAAACTTTCCATAAATAGCATGTGAATTTGGAAATGAAAAGTTATTTTTAGAAGGTGCGGTTTATTGCGGTTATGTATAAAGGTTTACTCAAATTGGCTTAGGTTTTTATAAAAACTTAAGGTAATGCAAGTAAATATGTAATTAATAATTAAATACAAAAATATATATGTAATTATACATATGGCCGATCGGTTTTGTATAAAAATTGGGGTTTAAGGTGAAAATTTGATAAAATTGGCATTATAGGGGGGGTTAGGATGCCATTTAGGTAAATTAGAAGAGACCTAATCCACTAATACTTCCTCCCCACCCTAAGAACGACCCAATGCAGCCTCCTACCCCTATTTTCAGTCGACTAAGCCCTAAGAACAAGGAGGAGTTCCATTGTTGATCCAAGAAAAACCTCAAGAATCGTTATTAGGTTCTAGTATTCAAGGTAAGCTCGTTAGTCTTGTTTAATTCCTTCATTCTTGTAACATTTTATATGATGGATCTAGGGTTTTGATAAAGTAAGGATTATTATGATTATTTAATGATGCAATGATGATTAGGGTTAATTAGAGTTATAATCATGCATGTTGCATGTTAGGATTGCATTGATTCTTGATTTTAGGGTGAGCAGAATTATTGGCTGTGTTCATGGACGTTTTTCTCCATGATGGAGAATGCAAATGACATGATTCTTTTTTTTAAACTGAATCATTTTGAATCTTCTTTTCAAAAAATCCGGCCTCAACAGTTTTTGAGGTCGGGAAGTCAATTAAATAATGGTTACAAGATTCGTTGTCAAAACTGTGTTTTCAGACGAATTTTGAGTCAACTTAAGTGAGGTGAAAACCCTACTTAAGAAGTGTTTTAAATTAAGCCCTTTTACAGAAAGTAACTTTCATATGTCTATTAAGAAACCCTAAAAGGGCTAAGGCTAAAAT
Organism: Tanacetum coccineum; assembly: GCA_026074375.1. Classification (NCBI taxonomy): domain Eukaryota; kingdom Viridiplantae; phylum Streptophyta; class Magnoliopsida; order Asterales; family Asteraceae; genus Tanacetum; species Tanacetum coccineum. The sequence continues at coordinate 74,358 of BQNB010008974.1, forward strand.
TAATTTTAAGTGGGGTTTTGAAGTCGAAACTTTTTAGTGTGCAATCAGATCCGAAAGTGACCAGTTTGTAAGTTTGATTTTCAAAGGTATACTTATGCATTGAATGGATGCATGGGCTTTTGAGGGAACTTAATATACACATGTGGGGTCATGTGTGAATTTTTGTGGGAATTATGGATACGTTTTGGTATGGGTTTTGGGTCGTGCAAGTTGGGTAAAAATTCTGCATTTGAGCAGAAAGTTGTAAGTGTTTAACATAAAAGTAAAAAGTAAATAAAAGATATAATGAAGATATAAAATGATGGTAGAGAGTCTTTACATATAGTATAGATGATATTAGTCCATCATTAGGGTTGTTATATTGGATTAAGCGTTTAGCCTACCGATGGTAACATGAGCTTTTATTGTGTATAGTTTAAGGAAGGAGTTTGTGTTACTTGTAGCTGCGCGATCAGGTGAGTTTCATAGCCCCTCTTTTCTTATGATTTTATTGGGGTGAAAATGATGCAAATGGTTTGAAATGTTGAAATGATTTGATTACTGTGATAATTGGTTGTCTAAAATGCATGGACTTTACGTGGCTATTATGTGTATGTGCTAAATGTATTGTGATGTGGTCAATTGGAGCCAGGGTGGCTTAGATCGTGGGCACGTTCCTGCCCCTTTTGATGTGTTGTGATGTGATCAAGTGGAGTCATGACTTAGGTCGAGGGCACGCCTGCCCCTCTTGGATTGTTGTGGATCAGGGGTAACGTTCCTACCCAAATGTGATTGGTTTGTTGTTTTGCATGTTAGCTTGTATGATAACTCGTTTATTTCCATGCTGTGTTTTCTTTTATCACAGTAATGGTTGGATAAATTTTAATTCGTGTCTTAAACCTATGACTCTCACTAACTTTATGTTTACGTTTTTGAGCATCATTTTCAGGTAATCAGTTTGAGACTAATGATGCTAGGAGAAGTGGCTAGAGAGACCGGATGCGTTTGAGGATCTATGATTGGTGCTATGTCTTTGTTGGTTAATATGTTTGTTTCAAATTTCTAGTTTATGTTTTGGATTTTGTAAGACTTGTACGGATGGTAACCCCTATCATTCATACATTGTCGTTCTATTGTGGATGTTATCATGACACATTGTGTCTTTGTTTTTATTTCACTATTTAGTATTTCTCTATTAAGATGCTTGTGCTATGTTAATATCCTTTCATGTCGTGCCTTCTATGTTCCGCCCTTGAGGGCGTGAATTTTATAACCTTCGTGATGTAATGATCAAAAATCCTGTGACAAAGCTTCGAATCAAATGGAGAAGATCTTTCAAATCTTTCAAGATTTACGCTTCGACATTAGTTTCGCGAAACGGCTTTACTTTTGATGACAAGATCTTGCTAACTACGATTAGGAGTTTTGCTCAGGAATAAGGAAAAGTTGCTTGAATTAGCTAAGATATCGTTTTTTTGAACGAGAAATTGTTCGGCATGCTCCTCAAAAAGCTTCCCGAAAAGCTTGGAGATCCCGTCAAGTTTCTTATTCTATGTGATTTCCCAGGAATGGATGTATGCCACGCCTTGGCCGATATCTTGGCGCGAGCATAAATCTTATGCCTCTTTCCATTTGGAAAAAGCTTTCCCTACCCGAACTTACCCCCACACGAATGACTTTAGAGTTAGCGGATCGATTCATTACTCGACCTAAATGTGTCGCCGAAGACGTTTTTGTCAAAGTTGGGAGTTTTCACTTTCGTACCGACTTTGTTGTTGTAGATTTTGAAGCCGATCCTCAAGTTCCCCTCATACTTGGGAGATCCTTTTTTAGGACCGGTCGAGCTTTAATTGATGTGTATGAAGGAGAGCTTATTTTAAGGGACGAAAATGAACAAATAATTTTTCATGTTAATGACATTTCAAAACATCCTTAAAATTATGTAAACGAGTCAATTAAAATGATTAATAACACATGCGAGGATAGTTATGAAGAAACAAATAATCTCTCGAGTGGCAATACCACTCCTCTTTCTGACTTTCATCCTAGTCTCGAATCTTTCGAGACTAGTAAAACTCTTCTTGAAAGATTTACCGACGAACCTGCTCTAGTTTACTTACCTCCACCGGAAGATGACGACAATGAAAAGGAAAAGCAGGAAGTAAAGAATATCACAGAGCCGACAGCTAAACGTCAAACTTGAATTACACCATGTTTGAATAAGTTTAAAGTTATTTACAAGGAGAACATTTTTCATTCGAATAAAACACCTCAAATTTCTTCGGTTTTTGCAATCACATCCTCCTTACCGACTATTAAGCCCAAGGACTCTCTCATAAATGGACAGGATGAGCACTTGACTTTTCGTGTTGAGGAAATTATCCCAATCCCAATGAGTCCGAGGATACCTTCAGTTATAACTAAAGATCTGATTTGACTTTATACGAAATAACATGATTTTTATTCAAAATCCTTTCTTTTTCGGGTATAGGAAAAAAACAACTTAACTTCTAGTAATGACGAATCATTTCTTAAGGAGGATGTTCAAAAATAAAAATTTTGAATTTATTCAAACCCTCTTTTTGAATTTGATGACAATTACAACTCTAGTAACATTAATCATCTCTTTAACAAGATGGTAGAGGATGTCGAGAATGAGAACTCTAATGTTTCTTATTCTGATGAGTCAGTTTTACTTCACACATTTTTTTCCGATGAGGATGAGTGTTTCGACCCAGGAGGCGATAATGATGAGATCGATGTTTTTCTAGCTATCGAAATTTCTACGTATATTGAGGAAGGATATTATGACTCGGAGGGAGATGTATTATATCTGGAGAGATTGCTTATTGATAGATATACCACCATTGATCTTCCCCGAGGTGTTTTCTGATCATATCTCTCCACAATGCTGTAGTGAACAGCGCCAACTCCACAATCAGCATACCTATCGACACAATATCCCGCGATTCCCACACGCCTTTTTGTCGCTGTGTTTTACGAGAAAAAACATGTTCTCCATCTTGTGTGCGAGACTTTATATCTAAGGACCCAACATTATCTTTTCTCTCACAATTGTCCGTCCCAAAATCCTTCCTTACCTAATATCCGTCGAAATTTCTTTTCTCCCTTAGGAGTGGAGTACCATTTTTGACCTAGAATCTTGCTTCTAATTTTTCTTTTCTAAAGCCGGTGGCAGTTTAATGTTCAATGGAAGTTTAGTTACTTCCATGGTGTTACATCTCACAAGGGAAAGGAATTCGAGCGAGAGTAGGCTAGAGACTCGCACAAAATACAGATATAGGCTTCTCGGGAGGCATACTCTGTGTCTTTATTCTTTTCTATTTTCTATTAATATTACTATATTATTTAAGAAACATATATGTGTTGATTTAAGCCGAAGTGTCGGTTTGGGTGTACGATGGCTTCTTTCGTTTGAGTTGTTAGTGATTCTATTTTTGCCAGGATTCTTAAGATCAGCTCTCGCTCACACGCGGCTCGCGTCGTTTAATCCTACCAATCATCCGGTCTTCGATTTTATTATTTTGGAATCTCAATCTGGATCATGTATATTATATTTTGTTGTCCTTTCAAACTTGGGAATTGTATTTGCATTTGATTTTTCATTATGTTCTATCTGTCTTCCTGTTATGTGGGGCGTAAAACACCGATTTTTTGAACATGTGCAGGCCAATGTTCTATGAGTTTGTGTGGTTGGGGGGGGGAGGGGGGGGGGGGGGGGGGAGTTTCAGGTGGAGGTAGGGGGGTGTGGGATTTTGTGTTGCGGGGGCATGGGGGGTTGTTGGGGGGTGCGGGTGTTTGTGGAGTTGGTGTGGGGGTGGTGGGGTAGTGGGGAGGGCTCGTGTGGATTTATGTTTGGTTTTATTTCGAAAATTCTTTCGTTAATTCTAATTAAAAGATATGGGGCGATTAATACCGGTGCAGTTTTGATGATGGAGGGTGAGCGCGGGTTGTGCGGGTTGGGTGTGGGTTTGGTAGGGTTGTGTTCTTGAGGGTCTGCCCTTTTTTTTTGCATACCCGTTTTGACCTTAGTTTTTGATCAATTTGTTGTATTAAATGAAAATAAAATAAAAAATGATTAAATATAAAACTATAAAAAGTTTTAGTAATAAGTAGTAGGCCCCCATTGATTGAACTAGGAGCTTTTTGACTTGGACCGAAGTTTTTAACTCTAGCTTTCCCCTTAACTTTCAAAACTAAGCGTTTGCTTAACTTTAAAATTTTGCAAAGAACGAAAAATGATAGAGTAGAATATAAGTTAGATGCTAAACGTAGAATAGTTGGTTTTCTTTCAAGCGCATAAGTATTAATTGTGGCTTTTTCTCCCATTAGCTTGTTTCACTTATATATATAATGCTTAATAAGTAAGGTTTGTTACGGCTCAACTTAATCTTTTTGTAATTTCCTTTGGTCACTGGTTAGACGATGATCTTGAATTTTGGCTTTTTTATGCATTACATGTTTATGCTTTACTTTTATACCTTAAAGAGCCTTAGGGTATATGGTTTATGAGTTGAGTTATTCATCTGTATTACTGTTTTTGCCTAAAGAGCCTTGGGTATTGGCAAAAAGTAATTCTAATCAGAAATTATTTGTACCTTAAAGAGCATTAGGAGTATATGGTACTTATAAAATTAGGATTGAAAAATGTTGCTTAAGTTATTTTCCAACCTTAAAGTGCCTTTAGGGTATTGGTGTAAATAATATTCTGATTTATGTTGTCTTTTATGAGCCTTAGGGTTTATGAATTGAATTAAGGCAAAAAAGCAACAAAAGGGGTCAAAATTTCGTTCACTTCATCGGTTTTCAAAGATATGGGTAGATTAGATAGAATGCTAATTTTTAATTTTCTACGTACCGTTTTATTTTCGGATTTTAATTAAATACGAAATACGTCTTAAAGAGCCTGGGGTATATGACTTAAGAAAATCTTGAGTTACAAAATTAGGATTTGGGGGAGGGAAAGTAAGTACACAATTAGTATTTCATGAGTAGTGTTTAGCATTCTATTATTATACTTTGGCTTTGTGGATTCGGTTTTTTTAAGCTTAGTTTGGGGATTTATGAAAAAGTCTATGGATGACGAACTGCCTATTCTTTGCCTTTTAAATTCTACATTTTTTAAAAATTATTATCTTAGTTTTTTATTTAATAATTGGTCTAAATAGGGTGGTGTTTGCGAATTAATGATTTTTTGAACCTTTTTTATGAACCTTTTTTGTTTTTGTTTGAATTGTGAGGGAGGTCATAAGGTTAAAAGGGGGATTAAAATTATTTATTTCGGGTATTGTTTTCATTTATTTTGCGTTGTGTGGGTAAAGCAATGTTTAGTGTGGGGGAGGGAATGGAATTTGAGGTTTGCTAGAACACACATCATTTATAACCCGCAAAAAACACAATTAGTTGGGACTAAAAATGCTAAACTATTGTTATTTATCTATGCAAATATGTTTGTTTGGTATTTTTATTTACTTGTAGGTAAAAGGATTGAAACGGTGCAAAAACAGGAATTATCGAGCTCAATTTGGTCAAGTTTAATTATTTCTTAAAGCCAAGACAAAGTCGTAAAAGGTCCCCAAGCATGCCATTGGAAAAAGCACGAGAAAACAAGTCCAACGGTGTCTTCATCTTTTATTGGGCCAGCCCGACACCATTTACATGGGTCGAACCGACCCATGTTTGTATTGAGTTAACAAGACTTAAAAAAATCAGCCCAGCCCAAGTCATGTGGTCTTAACACATGAAATTAAAAATAAAAATGATGAAGTGCAATTATGGAGCTTGGCCTAGAAACTTAGCCCATCAAATGAATAACACGGCCCAACTTACCAAATCATATCTTAAGTTAATATTGAATATGCTGTGCATCTTTGGCATGAGAATTTACAAATAATTCATGAAGGTCACGTGACTTTAATTAAATCAACATCACCCATGTGATGGCACACCCAAATGGAATGAACAAATAGAAAGAGGACGCGTGGCATGTATAATTGAAATATGAATTCGTTTCATTCCATATGATCAAAGAGCTCCAAATGATGCGTAAAGAATAAGCTTTGTTCAAAGCCACGTGTCACGTCATGAACGGCTGATCCACCTGACGATCCGAGGAAGCACAATCGAAGCCCAATGATTGGCTAGTGATGATTAGAGAAATTTACAAAACTTACCCCTCACACTCCTTTATAAACAGGACGATCCCTTCATTTTGAGTCATCTTGGAACTTAGTTTTAATATTTTTAGTTTCAAGTTTTTTAGCTTATTTAGTTTTAGATTTAGCTTATTTTCATTTTCTAGCTTATTGTTAAACTATTGTTCATCATTTTATTTCAGTAATTGTAACAAGATTTTGTCGAGCCTAATGAAGTTAATGTTTTGTTTTCAAATCACTTATTTCTTTTTAATTCCTTTATAGTGCTTATTTTTTTTGTTTCGTGTTTCACTTTCTGAGCTTATTCAGATCTGAATAAGTTTTGTTATAGCTTATTTCATATTCGTTCAGATTATATGTTTGCAAGATATTCGGTTGTGCTTATTTGTTAAATTAGTTTGCGATCTATGGTTTAGTGCTTATTTAGTTTTATGACTTCTTATTTTTAATGTTTTTTCGTAGCTTATCGCATCGGTTTAATAATAATTTGATTTAGATTTCACCTGGGGTGATAGATCTCGTTTAAGATTTGATGTTTATAAAATGCTTATCAATCTCATTTTGTCATTTGGTCTCGTTTAAGCTTAATAAATCTCTTTGAGTTGCAACGATAAAACCTAACTTGTAATTGACTTTCATGCTTATTAAGTTGATTGGGATCTCTGTCTTGCTTAATTAATTTCCGGCTTATTAAGTAGCTTATTTGTATTGAGTGTAAATTAAGTTTAATCTAGAATTTCTTTAGAAACTTGTTACTAGAATTTGGCCCAATTTTATGTGATCCATTATCTTGGCTACGTTTGGTTTATAAAATTATAATTGGACCATGATTTATGTATTGGGTTTTAGTTGATTAGAAATGGGCCTTGTGAAGATTTGTTTATGGTAAGCATGATTGTTTCGTTAACAAGATAGGCGCTTCTTTTGTATTATCTTTAATTTGTTATTAACTGTCTTAATATAAACAACTTTTTGTGTGTATATTTATGTTTGATTTTGGTACCGGTCAACTCATGAGGCGTGAAGATTAAGGGTTTAATAAGCTAGATAGAATTTGACTATTTTCTTTAGCTTATTAAATCGGGTGGTTATCGTTTATTTGCGGCTCTTCAATTCGGTTCCATTTTCTATCCTTTTTCAATTTATTAATATAGCTTAGTATAAAATGTATTGCTTTGCTTATTTGATCATTATGCGTAGCGAGTAGTTTTATTAATGCTTGTTAAGTGATTTTGTGATTTGGGAATTAAGTGTGGATTTGAAAAAGGTTTAGTTGATTAATAATCTTTGATTATTTAGATTTGTAGTTTGAATGTTTTAAAGGGCAAAATCCGGAAAAATAGTCAAGCTACACATCTAGTAATTAATATCTTTTTAAGAGATCTTTTGTCAAAATAAACCAACGTTGTGAGATAATTATCTTTTCTAAGGAAATTAATTCATTAATAAACCTTAATTCACACTTAATGAACTTTTCAAGTCACTTAGCAAGCATATTCATCTTATAAATCTTTTAGATCATTTTAGCATAATTCTCGTAGTTTTATTGTTTAGTATAGTTCTAGTATTAATATTAGTATAATTTTCTTAGTATTAAAAATAGTTTTAAAACCAAAAATTTTAAAAGATAATCAAACATTTTTCTTTAAAACATTAACATGGATTTCAATTCATCTCTCGCCGTGGAAACGACACTCGGAAGATAGACTATTACTTTTCCTAAAGTAATATTCTTATCTAACAGGATATACTATATATTATTACGACACGCGTTTGACGTTTATCAAGATACATAATTGTGAATGACATAAAATTAAAAAAGATAAGCATACAATTGGTTTTGTTGACAAAAGATTACCATACATAGTAGTTGATTATTGTTATATCACAAAAGATTAGCATAAAACATTATTTTCTCAACTACCTGATGAAAAACCCATAAAACTAAATGATCAAATGGTTTGATCACTTGTCACTTCTAACGATTTTTTCCCTTTGCTCTCATATTCCGCAGAACTTCTAACAGTTGGTACCCTTATTAGAAATTTTGGCGGAGGAGCTAGAAACTCTTTAGAGTTGTCATTTTGAACATTTCTTTTCCCTTTCGTATCATGGTCCGCAACACTTCCGACTGTTGGCACCGTTAATGTAAATCCAGGTGCAGGAGTTCGATCCTCTTTAGACTTGGAAGGTTTTGACTTTAAAGCTTTAGACTTGCAAGCTATTCTCTTGTTAAATTTAAATTCAGCAACATCAGGGTCACTTCCATCATCATACCATTGTAGCAAATATTTGTATGGGCCTATACTAGAAACTATATCATTAGAACTTGCGTCGAAATTTGTGTTGGAACTTGTATCAGAATCAATTATTTATGCAAAAACTCAATGATGCAAAAATCACCAGAAAAAAATACATTACAATAAGAACTAGATTCACCATTCAATTGAAACAAAACAAAACCCTAAATCTGTTAAAACTATGAAAATTGCAGAACTAATCCCTGTCATTGCAAATTTGCAGGCTATACCACCGGCTATTATTCCCAACTAGTTGTTACAAGATACTACAAGATAAGGGTATAAAATTCATTACAGGACCAAGCATGTACAAGGCTCTATAATACATACAAATTTGGCCCAAGTATTGCATAATAAGAAGAATCTGACCCATAGTATCACGATAATTAACTTACTGCTATCATTCTTCATCTTTGATCAAAGTCTACTTGAAATTTCTGTCAAGTTATTAAAAGATTATGTGGTGTGGAATTGGTGGATAATAAAATTAGGATTGTGTGGTGTGAAATTAGTCGTAAGTGTTAAATAGGGGAAAAAGTTAACAGTAAAATATAAATATCACTTAGGTTTGGTGAGAAAGAAATTGATATAACTTTTGATATCACAAGAGATATCACTTGTGATATTACATGTAAAAGGTATATTATTTAAATCAACACTAAGGCAACTAAAAATAACAAAGTCACAGTTTGAAAAATGGAGGGACTATAACTGTAAATAAAAGTCACGAATATTCATCACACCAACCACTCTTAAAAGACGCATTTCAAAAACATATTTCAAAAACACACTCTCTCTAAGAAATCAATCGACAAAGAATCAATCCAAACATGGGG
>BQNB010008975.1:2296-86177 GCA_026074375.1 Tanacetum coccineum
CCTGGAAAGCTATTTGAGTCTAGTTTCCAAAAATGTAAGTATCATAATTTACAAAGTTTCGTAGCTATGTGAAAAGACTATTTTACCCCTGGTTATCCAAAACAGAAAGTTTCAAAATTTTTTACCCTTTACTAAAATGGCCATAAATCCCAAACCATGATAGAAATAAAGGTAAGGTCAAAGGATATAGCTTACTTAAGATGTCTACCACTGACCAAATCTTTAAAACCTAACATTTTATGGCAAAATGTTGGAGTTTAACTCGTATCCTAATCATATGTCCAGATTTGACCTATTTTCTTGTTTTGACCATAACTCACTCATCCCAAGGAGTTGGTTGAGCATCCAAATATCTCATAGAGCTGAGACATATATCTATATACCTATGAAATTTAATCACAGACCCCAAGCTAAATGTTTAGAGCTATGATACGTTTTAGCTACTGCCCCAAAACTGCCTTACCAAATCACTAGGAAACCTATCCAAAGTTCATCCAACTCACCAATCATTATCATACAATGCCACAATACATCATTCTAACATATCCCATATACAATAACATAACTTTTATAGATCAAAACAAGAATCAAAGTTCATGACCATGCATGTCTATAAAAGTGAAAAATCAAGAACATGCAAAACCAAAATAACTCATAAATCAATGTAAGGAATAAAGGAGCTCACAATGATTTAGAATAGATGATCAAGATTAAGAAAATCTCTTCTTCTTGGACTCTAGGGCTGCCTAAAATTAGATACCCAACAAACACAACCCAAATTCGATTTTTACTCTACAAATCTTGCAATAACCCTTTACTAATAAGCTCTAAAACCTTTATCACCAACAAATCTTTTAAAAACTTCACTAGTCAAGATTCTTCAACCTTTTATGTTTTCTTAAACACATGCATGGTGGCTTTTTAAAGATGGATTGTTGTGTATTTGATGTAGGATTATAGATTTTATGTAAATTAAAGTGGATTTGATTTGAGTAGAAAATGGTGGTGAAGTGTGTGTGTGTTGTTTGTGGCCGGCGCAAGAAGAGAGAAAAAGGAAGGGAGAGATATAGAGTTTGAGTGTGTGTGTATGTATAAAAGTAGTGCATGGTTTTAGAGTAGGATTGAGTAGCATATAAGGTAATAACATGCAAGGAAAAAAAAAGACTAGGTTTGATTGGTGTTGGGTCTTGGCCGAATGATATGGGAGAAGAAACAATGATGATGTTTAATTTGCTCAAATATTAAATACAAGAGTTTTATTTTTACCAAAAATATGTATTTGTGAGTATAAATAGGAGATTAAGTAATGGATATCTTTAGTAAAAGAAAAATTACATATATCTATATAAAGGTGTATATGGTTCGGCTGGAAAAAGAAAAGGGGAGGGGAATTGGACCAATTTTTATTAACTTAGTACTTTATAGATTTTCGGGCCTAAAAGCTAGCCCGGTTTGGTAATTTTTATAAAAACACGATTTCTAGTCTCGTTTTTGGCAACCATCGAGAGAAGTTTAAAATTACAAAAAAATAAAAATTTATCAAGCTCTCGAGAATAAAATATAAATTTACGGTTTCTCGTTCATTAAAACGGATATTCATCCAAAGCACGGTACGACTCTCAATTTTCGCAAAATGCAAAGTTTAAAATACGTCATATCCAGAATAGGTCGGTGATAATATATCCAACTAAAATATCTCTAATGAAATTTACGGGGCTATAATTACGCGCCCATCGAAATGCCTCTAATAAAATTTATGGGACTATACTTAAGCGTCCATTTGCTTCTCGATCGATAACAAAGTTGACTTACGGTCCGAAAATCGCTAGACTCCAAAAATTTTAGATTTTAACCAAATTTTTTGAAAATGTAATTTGTAAAATCTAATATAGAAATTATAAAAATTAAATAGTGACCTTTTATTATGGGGGTTTACTCCTCCCTTTACACTTACGGGAGCGACGTCCGGCGCTCGATTACTCGGATTAGCCTACGCTTGCTCAAGAGAGTTACAGTTATTGTTTTATGAGAATCTTCTTCGATCGGATAAAAGTACGATTTTTTAAGCGATAAAACATAAGATTTTGACTTAGACGTGATGATACATGAAATTTTAACAAATGATGTCAAAATTAGCCTTTTAAGGCCACGAGGGATTTCAAAAGGATAGAATAACACGGTAAGCACTTAAACGGATGAAAATGCCTAAGGCAACTTAAGATTAACAAGGAACGAGGAAGTCGCGGGGAATGCGTAACCGTAAAACGGCAAGAATTCACTTTACTAGAAAAATGAGAAACAGGTATGGAATTACCTGCTGAACATTTTAAAATACTGAATGTCACTATTAGAAGAACCCGTCCGAGATTTTTATATTTGTTTTAATCACAACTGGTTTCGAATCAAGAGGAGGAGTAGAGGTCTTGTTTTAAATTTTGTTTTATAAAATTAGCCCTATAGACACTTTCTAATGTTATGAAAATGGTGAAGTTCGTATCGTTACAAAATTAAAGTGTTAAGTCATTCATAAAATATTATTATAAGGATTTATTAAGGGTTTGGTGATTTGAAAACGAAATCACTAGTAAGGAGAATTTTTTTTTAAAACTATTTCATTGAGAGGTTAAGACGAATATGTATCCTTAGTGGGTCAACATTTTTAAGGCACTTATTAGGTTTTTCTTTGACAAAAAGAGTGTTCAAATGAAGGTAAAATATGTTCAATAATCACTGTGGTGCTTTTGAAAACCTTTGAGATAAATGTACGTATAAAGGCTTTGTTGAACTCTCGGATTCGCGGTTGCTATTTAGAAAATCTATTTTCCAATTCGTTAAGAGTCATTTGTTGAAACGAAGTTTAAATCGGTCATTTCATTAAGATGTGATTAAAATGTGATGTATAAAACATGTGATTTGAAAGATAAGGCATGGTGTTTATTTTAAATTTTGTTATGGTTTCTACAAAAGAGGGTGGTTAGAATCGACTCTTTAACTTGAGAAGGTTATTTTGGTAATTTAGACACTTGTGAAAAATTTATAAAATTTTCATAATCCGTGAAGGAAATTTAGCGCATTAAGGTAGAAATGGAACGTGTCGGGTGTTAACAAAGTAACAAGATAGCAACGAAGCTGGAACAAAGGATAGCAAACGCATAATGCGTAGGCAATGGTATGAGGGAACGAATTTAATGTCGTGAGGGTCCTTAAAGGAAACAATGGAATATAAGTGACGGCGGTCCAAAAATTGGAAAAGAAGAATTTATCCAGTCGTCAATTCATAAGACGGTCACCGTCAGCACATTAAGTTTTTGCGCTATCACGTCGATACACAACCGATAAAGAAATCCATACAACAAATCTCAAATCGAAGAAGTTTTAGATCGGCACTTGTACAAAAGAGACAAGGTTAGCGATTAAATTATAATAGAGAGTTAAACGCTATGGTCGCCACGAACAAATTTCGAGTCAGTAGAAAGACGAACATCATGGCGGATACACGTAAACTCATTTATTCATACTTCATTAATCACATCCGGAGACATTTCGGAGATCTACCAATGTTACTCAAAGAAGGTGGGTCGAGAAGAAAGCATAGAAACGTCAGAACCTCTAAGTTTGGTATTAATGGTCGAATATTAGACGAGCGGCCTAAAGAATTTCCATCATGAAGAGAAATGAAAGGAAAATTAGAACGACGGTTGTTAAGTCAGAACGTACCCGCATATGGAGAATTCGTTCGAGAAGAGATAGGGGTACATATGCGGATGCCCTCAATTTATACCACTTGCATAACACACAAAAATTTTGTTTTCCAGAACAACAGGTAAAAAGTTGGTCTTTATCAAGATCTTTAGGTGACTACTATTCAGCCTTGCATGAGAGTAGTAAAGAGTAGTTTATGAAGCAATCGGTGAAATGGTTACAAGATGATATGGTTTCAAAATGGTTTAGCCGGAATCGTCATGAGGTACATGATATCGATGGTGATGAAGGATATGAAGACAAGAGATTATAACCGCGACCAAAAGCGATGGAGCGCAATTAGGAAAAAGGAGAGATAAAATAAAATAACACATAAGTCACATATATATAAAAGAATAATGGAATCCAAATGTGTGTACCTCCTAAGTTATTTGACAACCATATGCTTTAGAGAAAGTATACTATTTTTAGAAAGTTACTATTTTAGGAAAGTTTCTATTTTTAGAAGGTTGCAATTTTTAGAAAGTCCAGATATTCGGAGACATTAATATCGTTTAATAAAAATATTACTTTTTCAATTAACACCGACACCCCAATAACCAAATGCTTAACCCTATCTCCGACGTCATATTTATATATACAAGGTTTCTATTTTTAGAAAGTTTCCATTTTTAGTAAGTTCGAACTTTCGAAGACATTAATATCGTTAAATAAAATATTATGTTCCCGATAATAACGACCCATCCATTATTCATATACTATTCTTATTTCCCACAACATGTCTTTATATACATAAACATAGACTTCCTATTTTTAAACATGACCGGACGCACCCAATATATTATTATTCATATAATAACATTCGTTAACGTTTTGCAAGCTCAGACGGTTAATAAATGCTTAAAAACACTAATCTTTTTAACTTAATTCAGGCGACTATTTCAATTCTTCCAAAAAAGGACGAACCACTAACTTTCTACCGCAATGTTTTCTATCATCTGCGTTATTTAGAACAAAAAATTTTTTTCACAAAGTTTTATAAAAATCATCACAAATAAACGAACTTTTATGTTTTAACAATAAAGTCCGTGTTCGGACCTGAAAGGGCCGAATCTCAAGTTAAAAACAGTTTCAGCTATTTTCTGAAAATAGTTGGAAATAACTTTACAAAAGCAGATCTGCTATAGACCAGAATCCCCCGCACCTTTTGCACTTTTACGACCAAATTTCGCGTGTTTTTATGCAAACGATATTCGGAAACTTTCGTGCTTCTATGCCGAGACCCAATCTGATACAGAAAATGATTGAAAAAGCACTTACATCAGATTTATCTGATGCATTTTCAATAAATGTAAAATGCAGATTTTGATCTAGCTTTATGGACCCGTTTTTTCGATTTCAGACTCGGGCGTTTCTCGCAGAGAAAAAGTAATACGGGCATTTTAAAGACTGTGTTAGTTATAACGGAAGGCCGATTTGGTCATGAGAGGCCCCGAAACGATACTCGAAAACTGTATCCAGCAACTTAATTATAAAATAGTGCATGAATTTGTTTTTAACACGAGTCTAAACTTCGGATTGGCCACAAAACTTAGATTGTGAAGTTAAGGGTCGAAATTTTATTTCAAAAAAGATCGTTTCTCAACAAGTTCTAATATATGTTTAGCCTAAATTTTTAAAAATATTTTTACAACTCATTAACAACATTTTAATTTTCTGCACTAAATATGATTTTTTGACACACCTCAAAAATTTCAACGTATTCTAAATTCTCAATTTTTACACGATTCATACTCCCCTTCATCTCTAAAGCGTTATATCAACACTTTAATACAACTAATTATATACACACATGGACTTATGGATTCCAAACAATCCAAAAATAAAAATATATTAATGGGAATATGAAATGGCTTTGAAAATATTTCAATAATGCCAATGACAAAGCTAGGAGTAAAACAATGCACCTTACGAGATTTTTCAATAATCAAATGAGGCACAAGGGTAAAAAGTACAGATACTTATGAGAAGTCGCGTTCAGAAGCAAGGAGGTTCTTATGAAAAAAAGAAAATTTTTGATAAATTTCGATACAGTAATTCGTTTATTTCATTCAACCGTCACATTCACTAGACGATGTGTCACAAGATGACAATGGCATTCCTCGGAGTATAAAAGAGTGTTTCAATCTCCGGGCGGTAGTAAATGATCGGTAGTTATAAACAATTTTACCTAACTATTCGGATGTCGTGTTAAAACCAGGTGACATGTAATAGCCAAACTTAAAGATTGTTGAAAATCCATAATAGATTTCAGGAATTTATCAAGATGTTTCCCAAGTGAATTGCACCATGGAATAAAAGATACGAAAAGCATATTCGGATATCCTATTATAAGTAGTCTTAAAGATAGTTAAATAATTGGGAAAAATATACACGACACTGGTAGTAATGATAATTGTATTATTCATCGGATTCAAATTCATTAATATCTCAAACAATCGTGCAACTGAAAGAGTACGCACAACGATAAAAGTAATGTCGGGTAAAATAATTCGGTTTCAAATCGATGATCGAGTATATGTAATCGTTCTTTACAACATTTTATCGAATAATAGTATAACGCAGTAGAATAAGTGTCTATGAAAGTTGGACACAATATGGCATGGATAGAAGTATGTCAAGTAACTACTTATATAAATTTTATGCATACATGCGACATGAACGCATTGACTTCAAAATTGTATATGATAATTTTAATTAGAATTTATTTATAATGTAATTAATAATACAAATATGAAAACATTATATATGGTTTACCAATCGATGTATAACTTTGATATAAACTCTTAGTAATTTATTCATAATATACATTGCAAATGCACTCGAAGGGTTTAGTATTATGAAGGTTTATCACTAAAGATTGGTAATCACAAGGTTGAAATTGGCGCTTCTCGAGGAGTTTGCGCGCTAAAAATTAAAAAAATAAGGTTATAGTTTAGGTTTTGAAAACGACCCTAGTTCGCTTTTTTCCCTTGTGGTATTGTTTCCTATATTTTTAACCCCCATTTTACACGCTGGACGGATACCTACACTTGGTGTTAAATATTAGTACATTATTCTACTAGTTTATATTGTTCGACGATATGAGATCTGGGGATATATATAATATCACCAGTCCTTTACTGTTTTTTCAGTGTTCTATTGAGCTAGTCCCAAAAGATCAATGCACCATTCAGGACTTTTGGGGGTTTGTAAATATACGTTTTATTGTTGGGTGGGGGTTTGGGTGGGGGATTTTGGGGGTGAGTTTTAATGAGTGTGGGGAGGAGGTGCTGGGTTCGGGCGGGGGTGTGGGGTGGTGGAGAGGGGGGGGGTGCGGTTTGCATTTGGTGGGTGTGTGGGGTCAGTTGGTGGGGAGGGTTGCGGTAGGGGGGGGGGGGGTAGTTGGGGGGGGTGGGGGGGACGGGCGGAGATTTAGGCGTGGGGGGGGTTTTGGTGGTTTTGGAGGGGGGAGCTGTTGTGGGGGGAGTGGGAAATGGTGCTTTAGTCTAGCCGGATTGGGTAGGGGGTGTGCGTTGGGAGGGTTGGGGGGGTTTTGTGTGAGGTGGGCAGACAAAGTCCTGAGGTAGGGGGCGTTACCGGATAGGGTGGGGGCGGGGGGTGTGATGGGTTGGATGGGGGGGGGTTTCGTGACTGGTGTGGGCGGGTGCGCGTCGGGTGTTTGTGGTGGGCGGATTAGGGGGTGTGCGGTCAGGGGAGGGATGCGGGCTGTAGGGTTGTGGGGGGGGCGAGTGGGTTGGGGAGGCGCAGGGTGAGGGGGTGAAGGGGGGACTGGAGGGTGGGGGGTGGGCCTTATCGGGGAAGGTAGTGGTGGGGGTGTGAGGAGGAGGTGGTGTGGGTTGGGTGGTTAGTGTCGGGCGGTATGGGGTGGGCAGTCAGTAGAGATGTGGGTGGGGGCGTGTGTGTTGGGGTGAGGGTGGGGTGTCTGGTCTGGGGGGGTGTAGCGGGGAGGGGGTGGGTAGGAGGGGGTGGTGCGGCTCGAGGTGGGGGGGGGTTAAGAGTGGTTAGGTGGAGGCCAGGGCATGGGACGGGTGGTGGATGCAATGGTGGGCTGGGGGTGGGTTGTGGGTGGGTGGTCGCGGTGGGGTTGAGGGAGTTGATGCGGATGGGCAGTGTGGGTGGGGGGGTAGGGTGGGGAGGGGATTTGGGTGCGGGGGGGCTACAGTGTGGGTGATGGGTGGGCTTGGGCGCAGAGGTGCGGTGTAGGGTGGGGAGGGTAGGGTGGGGGGGAGCGGGGGGGGTTGGTGGGGTGGGGGTTTGGAGGTGGGGGGGGGGGAGATGGGTGGAGGGGTTTGGTGGGAGTTGGCCCAGGGATGTGGGGCGGACGGTGCTAGCAAGTGCGGGGGGGGGGGGGAGAGTGGGTGGAATGTGAGAGGGTTGGGGAGGAGGCAGTGCACGGTTGGTGGGGGGGGGGGCTTTGCGATTGCGGCTGGGGGCGGTGGTGTCGCGTTGTGAGCGGGGGGGGGGTGGGCTGGAGGGGGGTGGGGGGGTGAGGGGGGGGGGATGAGGGAGTGGAGTGGGGTGGGGGGGTGCTTAGGGATCGAGTTAAGGGGTGTTGGCGGTTGGCGGAGGTGGGGGAGGGGGCGGGGCGGGGGACATGGGGGGGGGGTTGTGTTGTGTGGGGGGGGGGTAGGAGGCACGTATAGGGGGGAGGGTGGGTGCGCGTCGGCGCGGGGGGGGGAGGGTGGTCGTATGGGGGGGCTTTTGTGTGATGCTGCGAGAGGTGGGATGGGGGGGGCGGGGCAGGCTGGGAGGGTGGTTTGTAGGGCATTTGGGAGTCGTGATGTGAGGGTGGGTGGTGTTGGTGGGGGGGGGCGGGGATTAGGGGTGGGGGGGAGTAGGTTTGAGGGAGTGGGGTGTGTGGGTGGGGAATGTTGGGGTGGGGGAGTTTGAGGGTGGGGGGCGTGGATGAGAGTGGATGTGGGGGGTGGGGGGGGGCTGGTAGTGGGGGATGTGAAGGAGATGGTGGGAGGTGGGGAGGGATGAGGTTGGGGGAGTGGTGGGCGGGGTGAGGGGGACGGAGCGGGGGTAAGTGGGGGGGGGTGGTGGTGTGGGGGGGGACGGGTGGGAGAGGGAGGGGGGTTGAAACGGTTTGTGGGAGGGGGGGGCGGGGGGGAGGGGGGATTGCGGGGCTGGCGGGAGGGGTGAGGCGCGGGCGGTTCGGGAGCACACGGTGGGGTGGCAGTGGGGGATACGCTGCGGGTGGGGTTGGGAGTGGGTGCGGTGGGGGTGCGGGTGAAGTGAGCGTCTGATGCGGTGGAACTGGTGGGGGGAGTGCGGAGGAGGCTGTGGTTGGGGTGAGGGTGAGGGTTGGGGGTCCGACTGGGGGGGGGGTGGCGGGGGTGCGGGTGGGGGGTTGGGCGGTGGTGCGTGTGAGGAAGGGCGTGGGTTTGGTTTGAGGGGGTGGGGTGGGGGGGGGGTTGCCCTGGTTGCGGAGGGCGGGGGGGGATGTGGCTTTTGGCTGGGGGGGCTAGGTAAGATGCGTGGAGGCGTTGAGTGGGTGGTCCGGCTGTAGGTTGTGGCTGGGTGGTGGTTGGTGGTGTGTTTTTGTTGGGAATGGGGGGGGGAAAGAGTGAGGGGTGTGAGGATGGGGTGGTGTTTTTGGGGTGTGTGGGTGGGGGGGGGGGGGGGGGGCTTGGAGGGTTGAGGCGGATGGGTGGTGTTGGCTGGTGGGGGGACAGGTGGGGTGGTTGGGGAGGCTGTTAAGGATAATGCCGGAGAGTGGTGTGGGGAGGTGGGTGGGAGGGTGCTGGTAGTCGGGGGTGAGGTGGCACGGAGGAATTTAGGGTTTAGTGTTGGGGTGCGGTGAGGGGGAGGGGGGCGGAAGAGTTAGAGGGGTAATGTGTGGGGAGGTGGGTTGTGTTGGTGGATGCGGGTTGGGGGGGGGAGGTGGCTGGGTGTGTATTGAGGAGGTGGCTAGAGGGGTGAGTTTGTCTGTGCTGGGTGGGGAGGCGGGGAGAAGGCATGGGGGGGGGTGGGAAAGCAAGGTAGTATGGGGGGGGGGTGTGGTTGTTGGAAGGGGGTGGGTGTGGTAGTGGGGGGATGGGGCGGATGGTTGAGGGGGGTGGGGTGTGGGGACGCGGACTCGGGTGGCTGCGGTGTGGGTTTGTGGGTTTGGTGGGGAAAGTGCGGGACTTTGGTGGGGTATGTGGGGCTGGGGGGACTGGGGGGTCTGGTGTTAGGTGGAGGGTGGGGGTGCTGTGGGGCGTGGTGTTGGGCTGGTTGGGGACGAGGGTAGGAGGGGGGTGGGGGGGGGCGCAGTGTGGTGAGGCGGGGGTGTGGAGGGGGAGAGGTGCTCGCGAGCGTCGACTATGCTGATGCGGGGGGCGGTCAGGGAGGGTGGGAGTGGGGTGTGGGTGGTGGGAGCAGGGTGGGCTGGGATGGTGGTGAGGGGTGGGGGGGCGTCGGGTGGGGGAATCTTTAGGGGTGGGGGGTGGTGGGTGGGATGGGGCGTGTAGCGGAGGTGGATGTGAGGAGCATTTGTGGCTGGGGATGGGGGAAGGAATGGGGAGGGGGGGGGGGGAGCACAGTAGCGTGTGCGGGGGAGCTGGGGGAGGGGCGGGGTTGGGGGGAGTGGGACATGGTGGGTGGGGTTGGAGCGTGGGGTGTGGGACGGGGGGAAGGGGAAGTGGGGGGGTGGGGGGGGGGTGTGGTGATTGGGTGATGGGGGGTGTGGGTGTATGGGGATCAGGTTTGGGGGGATGGGAGGGGGTCGTGGGCGGAAGGGGGGCTGGTGTCTGTGGAGGTTGGCTGGTGGGGTGGGGGGGGGGTGGGGGGGAGGTTTTCGGGGGGGTGGGCGATGGGGGAGAGGAGTAGCCGTGGGGTTGGTGGCGTTGGGCTGTGGGTGGTGGTCTTGAAGGTTGTTTGGGGGGTTGTGTGGGGTGAGGTGGGTGTCGGGGGTGTGGGGATGCGTGCGTGGGGAGTGTGGCGGCGATGTGTGTGTGGAGGTGGATTGGGGAGGTGTGGGCATGGGGGGGAAAAGAGGGGTCTCGGGGGGAGGAGGAGGGTGGGAGGGTTGGGAGGTGGTGAGGGGTCGGGGGGATGGTGGTATGGGTTGTTTTGGCATGGAGGGTGAGGGTGTGGTATTTTGGGGGGGCGGTGGGGGAGCGTTTTAATATGGATTGGGTGGCGGGTTAGGGGCGGTGGGCGGGGGGGAAGGGGGTGTTTGGGAGCGAAGGGATGTTGGATGGGGCGTCGCGGAGAGGGAGTGGTGGTCGCAGGTGGGATAGGGGTTGGTGTTGGGGGAGTGGGTGGTGGTGGGGGGGGGACGATCGGTGGGGGGAGTGGATGGAGAGGAGGTGGTTGTGGTTGGTGTGGGTGCCGCGTTGTTGAGGGTGGAGGGCGGTGGGGTGGTGACGGAGGTGGGTTGAGGGTTGGGGTGATGTGTAAGGGGTGGGGTTGGGGGGGCTGGGGGGGGCTGGGCGGAAGGTGGAGTGGGGGGGTGGGGGGGGGGCGTGTGAGGAGGTCTGGTGTGCGGCGTTAGTACCGAGGTGGCAGGGATGGGCGGATGGTGGGGGGTGTGGGGCGTGATGCAGGGGCGGGTTTCGGGGGGGAGTGTGGGTGGGTTGGGGGTGGGAGGGCTTGGGAGGGGCGGGGCGAGGGGGGGGGACTGTGGGGGTTTTTGTGAGGGGTGGGGAGAGGGTTGTGTGGGGTGGTACTGGGGTGGCGGAGGACGGGGATGGATGGGGCCGGAGTGGGGGTGGGGAGGGGCGTGATATGGTGGGCGTTTGGGCTGTGGGGGTGAGTGGGAGATGGGGGCGGGGAGGAGTGGGTGCTGTTAGGGCTGCTGGGGGGGAGGACGCGTTTGAGTGTCTGGGGGGGGTGGTGTTGCGGGGGGGAAGCAGGTGCTGCGGGTGGGGGGAGGGGTGGGGGGTGTGGTCGTGGATGGAATGAAGGGGAGGCGAATGTAGGGGGGGGTAGAAGAAGGTGAGGTGGGGCGTTGGGGGGGTGATGTGTGGACGACGGGGGGGGGGAGGTGGTGGAGGTAGGCGGGGGTTGATGGGGGGGGGGGGGGAGAGGGGGGGTGGAGTGAGGGGGGTGCGGGGGGCGATGTTGGGGCTCTGGGGTGAGGGGGGAGCGGTGGGGGGGTGCCTGGATGGTGGGGTGGAGGGGGAGGAGTTGGATCTGGGGGGGGGTGTGTGTCGTGGTCGAGCGGTGGGTGGAGAGTGCTGGGGGGTGGTAGTTTTTGGTAGAGGGTTGTGTGTTTGGGACGGTGGGGGCTGGATGGCGGGGAAAGGTGGGTGAGATAGATGGTGGAATGAGTGGGACGCCCGAAATCTTGTGTGGTGGGGTGGCTGGGGTGGAGAGTGGGGTGGGGGTGGTGGGTGAGGAGACTTGGGGGCGGGTAGGGGGTGGTGGGGTTGGTCCGCGGGAGGATGGTAGGGGGGGGGTGGGGGATCGTTGAATGGGGGGCTGATTTGTAGGGGGAGGGGGGTGCGGATCTCAATGGGGGTGCGTGGGTCGGATGAGGGATGTCGGTGGGAGAGGATGGGGGTATGGGGGGGTTCGCTGGGGGGCAGAGTAGTGATGCGCGGTGGGTGCTTGGCGGTGAGAGCGCGGGGGGAGGGTGCATGCACGAGGGGTGGTGGCTTGTGTTTGTATTGTGGGGTGGTAGGTAGTGCGTGAGGGAGGCTTGGGGGGGTGTCGGGATGGGTGGTAGCGGGCCAGGGGGGGGCGGTATTTTGCAGGGGTGCGGATTGTGGTTACTGGATGGGGTGGTTGGGGTGGTGTAGGGGGTGGAGGTGGCTGGTATTAGGGGGTGGGAGGGGGAGGTGGGTTCGGTCTTGGGGGGTGTGGGATGGTTGGGTGGAGTGGGAGTCGACGTCGGAGGGCGGAGGGTGTGGGGGGGTGGGGGAGCTGGGGGGTGGTGGGGGTTGGGGGGGGGGGGGGGTGGGGCGGATTGGGGGGGGAGGGGGGGGGAGGGGGAAGTAAAGAGGCGTGGTGGGGCGACGGCTGGGTAGGAGCTGTTGTGTGGGGTTGGTGTGGGTGAAAGGCTGCTTTAGGGGGGTTTGGAAGGGGTGTCCTGGTGGGCTGGGCTGGGGTGGGGGGAGGGGTTTTTGGGGTCTATGGGAGGGGTTGAGGGAGGAAGGATTGCGGGGGGCATGGCGGGTGGGTTGGCGGTGTGGGGGGGGTGAGGTGGGTGGGTCGTGGAGGGGAGGAGGTGTGTCTTGTTGGGGTGGAAAAGGGATTGCGCAATGTGTTGATCGGAGGATGTGGGACGAGCGGGTGGGCGGGGGGTGGTGTATGAAAGGGTTGAAGGGGTGGTGGGGGTTGTCGGGAGGGTGAGTGTTGGTGGACGGGGAGGGGGTGGCGTCTGGGGGGTGGGGGTGGGTGGTGGGTGGGGTTCTGGGGATGAGGGGCGAGGTAGTGTTGAATGGCGGGGGGGGTTGGTTCGGGGTTGGCTTAGGGTGTGAGATTAAAGTTCTTGGGGGGGAGTTCGGTCGGATTGCGGAGGGGGGGGTGGTTCGGTGGGGGGGGGAATTTAGGGAGGGGGGTGAGGGATAGGTGGGGGGTGTTGGGGCGGCAGTGACTGTGCGGGGGGGTTGGTGTTGGGGGGGTGTGGGGTGGTGAGGATCTGGCGGGGTGTGGCTGGAGGGGGTTAGTGGGGTGGGCGGGTACAGGTGGGGGAGGTCTCGGGGGGGATGGAGCTGGGTGGGGGTGCTGAATAGGTGATGGGGGAGGGGGGGTGAGCGGGGGTGGTTTGGGGGGGGTGTGGGGTGGGTGTGCTCTGGGGATTGGTGAGGTAGCGGGTGGGAAGATAGGTTGGGTATAGGGAGCGAGGGGGCGTGGGTCAGCTGGGAGTTGGAGCGTGGTTACAGTGGTGTGTGTGATGGAAGTATGGGGTGGAAAAGAGGTGAGATGGTGGGCGGTGGCGGTTGGGGAGGGCTGATGGCGGTGTGGGGGTAGGGTCAGGGGGGTGGTGGGTTGGTAGGGGGGGAGTGAGGGGGGGTAGAGTGGATGGGGTATTGTTTGCCGGTTACTTTGAGGGGGGCGGGAGTGGGGGGGAGAGAGGTGAGGCGGGGGTGGGTGGGAGATGGGTCAGGTGGAGTGGGGTTGGTGCCGTTGGTGGGAGGTGGGAGGTCGTTCTGTGTGGGGTGAGGGGGGCTGTTGGGTGGGGGGTAGGGGGTGGGGCAGAGCAAAGCGGAAGAAAGGTAGGGGGGTGTCAGGGGGTCGATGGGTCTGTGGGTGGTGGGTGGGGGTGGGGGGCCTGGGGGTGGTGGTGTGGGGTGCTGGGGTGGCGTGTGGGGTGGCGGGGGGGGTAGTGTTGGGGTCGTTGGGGTGGGGTATCTGGTGAATGTGAGGGTGGGGGGTTTGGGTTTGGGGAAAGCTCGCCGGGGACGGGCGTGAGAGGCGTGGGCTTGGAGGGGGGGGTTGGTCGTTCGTGGAGGACTGCGACGGTGGTGTTGATTTGGGTGCGGAACGGAGTGGGGCTAGGGAAGATAGGGGCTGAGTGTGATCGGGTGGAGTGTTGGGTGGGGGTTGGGGGGATGGGGGGGGGGGCGAGGGGGTTGGGGGGACTAGTCTGGATTGGTGGGAGGGTAGTGCCGGGGTTTGGCTGTAGTGGTGGGGAGGGTCGCTTGGCGGGTGGGGAGCGGTCTGAGAGCGCGGGGGGGGGTGGGGGGTGGGAGGGGGGGGGGTTCGCGCAGTGACGTATTTGGGGGGACGGCGCGTGGGGTGGGTGGGTGGAGGGGATGGGCGGTAGGGGATGGGTGGGGAGAGGGTGTGAGGGGGGGATTTGTAGGCCCTAGATAGTCGTGTGAAGGCGTGCGATGTTGGAAGGTGTGTGCGTGGGGGAGGTGGGCGGTAGGGAGGGGGGGATTTTTTGATCGGGGAGGGGGGGGGGGAGGAGGGTGTGTGGTCGGGTGGGTGTGTGGTGCGGGTGGAGAGGGGTGGGAGTGAAGGGATTTGATGTTGGAGCGGGGGGTTGTAAGTTGTGTGGGGTGGGAGAGGTGGGGAGGGTGAGCTGTCTAGTCGGTAACGAGGCATGAGGGGTGGGGGGGGTAAGGTGGGGAAGCGGGGTGAGAGATGGGGAGTAGGTGGGTGCGGTCGGCGGGGGGGGGGGGTTGGGGTCGGAGTGGGGGAGGAAGTGTCTCTGCGGCAGGGGGGGGTAGGGATGTGGTGGGGGGTGTGGGCGGGGGATGTGATGTGGGTAGGGAGGTGGTCGGTGGGGGTGTGGGCGTGGAAGAGTTGCGTCGAGATGCTAGAGGTAAGTGGGTGGGAGGGGGAGTGCAGGAGGGTGGTGTGTGTAGGTGCGGGGGGACTGGGTAGGGGGGGGGGGTTGGGGTGAGGTGTGTAGGGGGGGGAGGTGCGGGGGCGGGGCTTAGATGCGTTGTGGGAATGTGGAAGGGCGTGGGGTGGGGAGGTGGGGCCTCCGGAGGGGGCTAGCGGTACGGGACTGACAGGGGGATGATGGGGGTACGTGTAGAGGGGAGGGACGGGGTGTTTGGGCGGGGGGGCGGAGGGGTCGAGGGGTGTGGCGGGGTTGGGGGGGGTGGGGGGTGGGGGGGGGTGGGTGTGGGGGGGGGAGGTGTGATTGCGAGGTGAGTTGGGTGAGGGGGGTGTGGGGATGGGAAGGGTTAGCGAGGTGACTGGGGGGGAGAATGGGGGCTGTGTGATGGGATTTGTGGGGGTTACGGGGGGGAGTTGGAGTGGGCTGGCGGGGGGAGGGGGGATGGGAGGGGCGCGCGTGAGTGGATGAAAGGTGGGGGGGGTGCGGGTTCGTGTGGGCGCAGCGGTGTGGTTGGAGGGAGGGTTTTGGTGGCTTTGGGGGGGGGATCGTGTTGCGGTGGGATTGTGGTGGGGTGGGGGGATAGGGGCCGGGGGATGAGGAGGGGGGGTGTGGAAGTTGAGCGAGAGGGGTGGGGTGGGATGCTGGTTGGGTGTCGGTGGGGGTTGACATTGGCGCTGGGCGGGGGTGGGGTGTATGGGGGGTCTGGCTAGGACGAGCGTTGGAGGGGGATGTGGTTGTGTTGTTGTAGTGGGTGGATGGTGGAGTAGTGGAGCGTTGGGGATAAGGGTGGTTGCGTATGGGGGGGAGCTGTGGGTGGGGGGGGGGCGGGGACGGACGCTGGGGGGGGGGCCGGTGGGGCTGGTTGGAGCGTGGCGGTGGGGGCGATGTTGTGGGAGTTCTTTGTTTGCTTGTTTTTATTTTATCTTGGTCAATTTTTTTTTTTTTTTCTTGTATTTTTTTTACGTATTTTTTTTTTTTTTCTTTTTTTATCTCTTTTTTTTTTATACTCTCTTTTTTTTTTTCTTCTTTATATTTCAAATTTTTCACTATTTTTTTTTATTTTTCTTTATTAAAATTTAGCGCCAATCATCCCTCTTTATTGCCTCCTAATCCTCCGACTTCAAGTACCGAGATGAAAACATGCTAAAAAGTCAACCCGAGGTTGAGTGAAATTTCATAGGTTTTAATAAGTAATAAACAGTTAAACACAAGCATAATAATAATCATAAGCATCATATAGACTTGTGGGCCAGACAAGCTAATAACCAACAGTTGCATTGAGCTCGCGACACCGATCCCATTGACGAATTCCATAAACAAATAATAATAGTACAATGAATGCCCCCAGGCTAGGTATTTCGTCAGATACCTACTCAAATCTCCATACAATATGTCCGTACATTGGGAGTGCTCACTTTTTGGATTCAAACTCCCAAAAACCGAACCGGGTTGTCAAGCCCATAGCGCTATTAATTGTATGAGCGGCTATCCATCATAGGTAGTTGACGGCTAAACGGATTGGGGATTTGACGAAAGCTACTCAAGCAAACAAACATATTTCACATACGGGTCCAAGCATAGGAGAAAAACCTACTTGTGTTCGTTTTATAAAAACTAGCATGCATCTCCCTCGCGGGGTTTAAGAAAAATACTTGAAAAGCGAGGCTATGAACTCACCGTAAGTCAAGTAAACGATGAAGATCGAGGAGCTGAGTATATAGATCGAGAGATATCACCAACAATCACCGACAACCTATAGGAGTGACGCGACTTAGTAAAATATAAAAATAAAAACAATACGTACGAAAATTTAACAATTATGGGATATGTTTCTTAGATATATGCGTGGCGTTGCACCTTGACTTAACTAAATGGTTTTATTCCAAAATATGCCTAATAACCTGAGTTTATAAGTAATTAATCATATACTAAGTTTATATATTAATTTTTATCTTATTATCATAATTGTGTACTTTATATGTTATTAGAAAAGACGTAAAACTTAAGTTTCTGATTTGACCAGTTTTTAAGAAAGCATAACTATTAATCCGTAAGGGCTATGAATATGAGGTTTTCGCTCATGGAAAGCTATTTGAGTCTAGTTTCCAGAACATTAACCCAATCAATCTAAACTTTTACCAATCAATGGGAATTGCTATTTTAATGACAGACTACCAAAACAGAATGTTAGCCAAAATATTCACTTTTACGAAAACGGCCATAAATCAAAATCCGTGATAGCAATCAAAGTGAGGTCAAGTGCTTGAGTTTCCCTATGATGTCTAGTATAAATCTATGTTTTAAAAACCCAACCTTTAGTTCAGTATTTTGTAGAAAAACACGTATCCTAATCGAAGGTTCAGATTTGACCTAGTTTCGTATTTTGGCCATATCTCACTCATCCGGAACAATTGGTTGAGCATCCAACTATCTCATAGAGCTGAGACATATACCTATCTACCTATGTAATTTAATCATAGACCCCAAGCCATATTTTTAAAGTTATGATACGTTTTTGTTACTGCCCTAAAACTGTCTTCACAAATCACAATTAAATCAATCCAAAACTTGTATAAATCACTTCTCATTAACTTGCAAGGCCACTTATATATCATTTAACATATCCCTTATACATATACATGATTTTTATAGATCAAAATATAATGTTCATCAAAGAAATCAAAACCAATTAAACCCATTCATGCATGTTTAATAAAGTAACAGATCAAAAATATGAAAAACCAAGATTTAACCATAATCAAAATAAGAAAATTATAGAGCTCACAATGATTTTAGAATGGATAACTTATCAAGAACAGAAACACTTCTCCCTACACCTTATGGCTACCGAATTTAAGAGACCCACAACAAAACCCTAACTTGATTTTTATTCTTCAAATCTTGTTATAATCCTTTACTAATAAGCTCTAAAACCTTTATCACCAACAAATCTTTTAAAAACTTCACTAGTCAAGATTCTTCAACCTTTTATGTTTTCTTAAACACATGCATGGTGGCTTTTTAAAGATGGATTGTTGTGTATTTGATGTAGGATTATAGATTTTATGTAAATTAAAGTGGAGTTGATTGGAGTAGAAAATGGTGGTGAAGTGTGTGTGTGTTGTTTGTGGCCGGCGCAAGAAGAGAGAAAAGGAAGGGAGAGATATAGAGTTTGAGTGTGTGTGTGTATAAAAGTAGTGCATGGTTTTAGAGTAGGATTGAGTAGCATATAAGGTAGTAACATGCAAGGGAAAAGAAAAAGGCTAGGTTTGATTGGTGTTGGGTCTTGGCCGAATGAAGATGGAGGAAAAACAATGATTGTGTTTGGTTTGTAAAAAAAAATATAAAGATAAGTATGGGAGTTTTATTTTACCATAAATATGTAATTGTGTGTATAATTAAGGAAGTAAGTAATGTATATCTTTAGAAAAAAAAAATTACATATCTATATATAGGGGTGAGTTTGGTTCGGCTGAAAAAGAAAAGGGGAGGGGGATTGGACCGATTTTTATTAACTTAGTATTTTGGTAGATTTCGGGCCCAAAAACTAGCCCGGTTTGGTAATTTTTATAAAAACACGATTTTTAGTCTCGTTTTCGGCAACCAACGGGAGAAGTTTAAAATTGCAAAAATAAAAATAAAATAAAAATTTATTAAGCTCTCGAGAATAAAATAAAAAGTCACGGTTTATCGTTCGTTAAAACGAATAATTATGCAATGCACGGTACGACTCTTAAATTTCGCGAAACAAATAATTTAAAACACGTTACATCCAGCTAAATTTGAGGCGTATTTTGAAAAACTTGAAAAAACGAAAGCTGTTCTTGAACGACAATTGGCTCGTAAGGTCGATGATTCTAAAGCTGAAAAAGATCAATTTTTGAAAGAAATTAATCATTTGAGAACTCAATTGGAAAATCTGAAAGGAAAGTCTGTGCAAACTAAGTTTGGTAAACATTCAATTTTGGGAAAACCATCAGCTGATACATTGTTGATAAACTCTCAAATTTCAAAATCATGGTTTACTCCCAAAGTTGATGTGCAAAAGAGTTTGTCAAAACCAGTCACTGCACAGTCTTTGCCTAAAAATGAAAAAGATCAGCTTTTAAAACGAATTGGATATTTGGAATCAAAATTGGCATCACAAGATATTCGTTCTTGTCAAAAAGAATATCATGAGTTGAGAACTTCGTATAATGCTTTAAAGGTGAAGTTTGATTCTCTTAATCGGACAAAATGGAACATCAATGTTTCAAAATCTTCAAAACCTAAAGAAAGTGTTTCAGAAAAGGTTCACACGGGTGATTCCTCAAAACTGTTTTCAAAACGGGTTTCTCAGTTTACAACCTATTCTTTACAAAAAGATAGGAAGTTTTCTAAGAAATCTCAAAGCTTTAAAATATTTTCTCCTCAAAAGGGTTTTAAGACAAGAGCTTCAAATGAAAAGAATCAATTTTTTGAAACATCCCACTCTCGTTTTACACCGGTAAAACAAGTCTGGAGACCAAAGCAAAGTCATTCGAAATCTTTCAAATATTCCAAATCAGAAATGCTTTCGATGCAAAACAAGAATGACTCTGCTTCAACCATAAACAAGAAAGGAAGAGTTTCAAACGAAACAAATTTTCAGGATGTTTCATCAAATGACATTAACAAATGGAAATCTTCTTCGTCAACAAGATTTAAAACTCCATTTGAAACACCGAGTTTCAAAAATCAATAAACTTCCTAAGAACTTCCAAGCTTCTTCTCGTTAAATATAACCTGTAATCAAAGACAAAGAAAACTACACCAAGCATAAAATGTGTGATATACAAATATACAATATGAATTTTAGGGTTTGACTCGATAAAGAAGTAAAGATCGGATGAGAGAGTTGTCAAACTCATTGGTTTTTGCATGTTTATAACAGAAGAGTACATATTTTAATTGTTATGCAAGTTTTATTTTCAAAAATAATTAAAAACTTTAAGTTTCTAGACCCGGGCATTTTGATCCCAATAAGAAAGATCTTGCTTAGCTGTATAAAGGCTAAGTTGTATCAATAAATTCCAAAACAACTATGATAGAAACTTTGTTGTGAATAACAAAGACTATGCGGAATCCAGTCAATGATACTAAGAAGAATCTCAATGAAATAGTAATACATAAGATCAATAACAAAATAGTTTACCAAACTTTCAGCCTCAATATAATATGAACACTCTTAATAGTGTTAGGGTTACAAAACCTTAAAGCTATGACAATTCTATGAATGACTCGATTTGATACTTTGATACTGATACATAGAATTCTATACCCTAGGTCCTCCTTTTATACACCAAGGAGTCCTAATGGGATTACAATATTTTCCTAAGTTATCATAATCTTCTAAACAAATAACTTATACGTATCTTTTACAAAAATATCTCATACATATCCCACAAGCAATCTTTATCTTTTCTCTGAGCAGTCTTTATCCTTTCAGCAGTTGTAATCTTTCAGCAGTTGTAACTTTCAACACTAACAGTAGTAACTTTTATACCAGCAACACTAACTGTGTACAAGCAGCATTAACTACTTAGAATGTTTTCTTCAATCTTTATCAGCAGTACTAAGTTACACTAGCAGTACTAACTTTACTCTAGCAGTACTAACATTACTAGCAGTAGTAACTAGCAGTAGTAATATACACTAGCAGTAGTAACTTACACTAGCAGTAGTAACTAGCAGTACTAACTACTTAGCATATTTTTCATTAAGATTACTAACAGCACTAATTTATACTTAGCAGCAGTAACTAATACCTTAACAGCAGTAACTTCAAGAAGACTTTTAATCCCAACAATCCTCCCCTAAACTTGATATTTATCTTCAAAATCATCAAGTTTTTTCATTAAAAGCTTCATAATCACCAGGAAGATGCTTCCAAATACTTCATTGAGGTACATAGCCTTCCTTAAGCTGTTTTTTGACCAATCTAAGAAGCTCATATGCCATTTCACACTCATAATCAACTTGAAGCTTCACATTATTGAACATCTAATGTAGTGTGTGCTTTGTAAGTGGATACATTTTCTCTACCAATAGATAATATGGTATGGACTGTACTTTTACACAATGAACTCCACAAGAATCAAAAAGCTTCTAATTCAGCACTTTAACTAATCCTTGTTGATTCTTCCATATACTATCTTCAACATGATGTTCAAACATGGTCTTCAAATTAAGATGTAAGGGGGGGGGGTAAGAAAATAATCCATTAATGTACTGTCTCTGTCTTCTTAAATTCTAAGCTTTGATATCCCTCCAAAGAACTTCCAATTCTCTCTAACAAATTTTTTAAGCATCTTTGTAAAACTTAAGTACACCTGAGTCTTTCCATCTGCTTTGATTATTTTGAAAAAGCTTTTCTTCCCTTCTTGGTAGATCTTATAGTCAACAATTGGAATTTTGACAGACAAAGGTGTAGCATCAATAGTTACATCATCTCCATCATCTGGAACTATTTCCAAACATTGCTTAAGCTCTTCAGCTTCCTTAGCATCATCTACTTCTACTTCCTTCTCATCTAACTTCTGCTTCTTTGATTTGTCAGATTCAAGCTCTTCTCTTGTTCTTTTTGAACTACTTTCTTCTTTTATCTCACTGCTTTCTGCTCTTACTTCACTATCTCCTACCAGTTCTGTATCCATATCAACAAATGTGTTTACCCTTTTCATTTCTTTATCAAATAACTCTTGAACATTGGCAAAGGACTTAGTCTTCAAGTCTGACTTCCATCCTAGCCATGTTTTTCAGATAGGTACACATTATACTCCTTTGTTGAGCTTTTGTGGGTGGTCTATTTCTCCTTTCATCTGCTTTCTTAGCTGCAAAGTCCTTCTTCCTTTTCTCTAAGAGTTATTGAAACAGTTTAGACTTTTCTTTAATTGTCAACTCTTCTTGTTCCTTTGCTTGCAACCTTTGAGCTAATTCATAGTCAGTCTCAACCTTATCCTGAATATCATTCCATTATGCAATTAAGGCAGCATTGTCTTCTTCTTTTTCTCTTGCAATCCTCTCTTCCTTATCAAATTGAGCTTGTAGCCTTATAGCTTCTTGTTCTACAAAGAGGACTTGATCTTTCTTCTTCATCTTTAAAGGTTCTTCAACCATTATACCTTTACCCTTGTCCTTTGAAGGAATTGTTGTTGTTGTTGTTGTTGTTTCACTTGGCTCTTGCATAACAACCCCTTTTGTCTTGGGTCTTGCACTCTTCAACTCTGCCAGTGTTTAAGCCAAAGTAAGTTCAACAGTAGTTATTGTAGCAACAGTTGGACTGGCAGTACTAACTTTAACATTAGCAGTAGTAACTACTTCACCAGCAGTAGTAACTGGATCAGCAGTACTAACTTCCTTTTCAGCCATATCCTGTCCTGCAAACACTTCTTCATCATTAAAAACACCTGTATCAAACATATCTTCATCATGAACATTCTCTAGGGTGATGTCTTTATCAGCCTCAATATCATGAATTTTCCTCCCCTGTTTGGATACATCCTCCTCACCCAAACCTTCATCTTTAGAGGAGACAACCCTAGCACTTTGACCAACCTTGTACAATCTTCTAAGCCCATGAGTTCTTGACCTTTGTTTCTTCTCAAGCTTCTTGACCCTCCTTTTTATGTTGTCAATCTCTAGTGCCTGAGTGGTCTTTGTGTGTTCCAAATCAAGAACCTTGTTTTGTAAGTTGGCACATAGTGTCATTAATTCCTCAAGTTTCAGTCTATCCTCACTATTAAGAAGTGGATCATTAGAATGTTTAGATACATTCTCCTCATTAACAACCTCATATGCTAGATTGTCACTAGGAACATTAGATTGAGGTATCTGAGTATCCTTCTTCTTGGGCTTCCTTGGCTTATGTTTCTTTTGGGGTTGAGATGATGATGGTTGAGTAATAGTTGGCATGTCTGAACCTTCACCCTGTTCTTGTTGAGCTTGCACCATCATAGTTGAGAACAATGGTGTTACTCTACCAGAAAAGTCCTTTCCTTGCCTCTTTATATTAGCAAAAACCTTCTTTGTGTGAGATGGTGCAATATAAATTTTGTTATGATTCATCATTCCTTCTGTCGAATTATCCAAAAATACTTGTACAAATCTTGGATACATCAAGAATTTGACAGCACTATCCAAGTTCTTCATCATGCTTTCAAAAATATACTTGGAAAAGTTAAACTTCTGGTTATTGGCTAGACAGATAATTGCAGAGGCCATAGTGCTACTAAATTCATTCCATGCAGTAGTCTTAGCACTTAGGCATTGCAAAATAGTATGAATAAGAAACTTCCATTGGGGAGATAAGAAAGCCTTATAAAATGTAAGCTTCTGTAAAGTTTTTCATACCCCATGAGTGTAAGCTGTTCAAAAATTGTAGCATTTGGCAGACAATCAACACCATTAGCATCTTCTAGTTGAAGATCTCTTCTTACAGAAGCTTCAATAACAACAATCTTCTTCCCATCTACTAGGGTTGTAACTAAACTTCCCCATTAACCGTTTTCGCGTGTAGGCAGTAGACAAGAACTGTTCAATGCACGATGTATAAATAGTAGGATTGACATTAAACATACTTTACGAACATGCATTCAGAAAATCTACTATCTGCTTAAATCCTTCACTTTCACTAGATTTAGTCAAAATCGCGACTAAATTATAAGTATTAACAAATTGTAAGGTCGTCATTGTGTTAGGTTTTGATGATAAATGATGAAATTGAGTTAGGGTTAATGATTAGAGAGTATATGAAAGATTGAAATCGATTAAATGAATGAATGAAACCCTTAATCAAAGTATTTATGAAACTACCATCAACAGCATTAACGTTCACCAGCAGTTGTAAGTTATGGCTAGCAGCATTAACTTTCAACTAGCAGTAGTAAGTAACCTAGCAGTAGTAACTCATTAGTAAATTAAGCCTAGCACACTAACTTACAACCAGCAGTAGTAATTTATGCCTAGCAGCATTAACTTTCTCTAGCAACAGTAAATTTATGCCTAGTAGCAGTAAGTTTATGCTACACGCATTAACTTTGAATTACCAGCATTAACTCCAATTCCTTTCTAATCAGCTTTTCCATCATCAAATTAATATTTTAGCTCACAAAATCTCTCTGTCTGTTTTTTCTTTCTCTCAATTCTTTTAGCTCACAATTCTCTTTGTCTGTTTTTGATTTCTCTCAATTCTTTTAGCTCACAATTCGCTCTATCTATTTTTGCTATATTCAACTCTCTTTCTGTTTTTCAGCTCACAAATTCTCTCAATTCTTTTACTCACCAAATCACTCTATCTATTTTTATTACACATCTCTCTTTCTATTTTTATTCTTACTAATTTCTTAAATAGGACTTTAAAGATTGAGCATTCCAATACTAGCAATCAAATATTGAAATCTACTTACATCAAATGCTTTGTATGCAAATTAAGCAACATTCTGTCTGTATGAAATCTTGATCATTTGAATTAGCTTCTTTTCATTGGAATCTCTGATAAAGTGATGTCTAATCTTAATGGCTTTGTTTTTTAATGAAAAACAAGGTTCTTAACTATGCATATAGTACTCTCATTATCAATATAGATCTTTGTATGAATAAAGTTATACCCATAACCAGTAATTGATTTTGAATCTAAAGCACTTGGCCACATCAACTTGAAGCAGCTACATATTCAGCTTCTGTTATAGAAATAGCAACCACAGTCTGCTTCTTGCACTGCCATGAAATCAATCTACACCGAAGAAATTGACAACCTCTTGTTGTGGACTTCCTATCTAAGCTTGCTCCAGCATAATCACTATCAGTATATGCCACTAAATCAAAAGGCAAATCCTTACGATACCAAAGGCCTAATTTAGGTTGACCTTTAAGATATCTAAAAATTCTTTTCACAACATGAAGATGTGAAACTTTAGGGTTGACTTAGAATCTAGCACAAACACATACAACAAATATTATATCTGGTCTTGAAGAAGTAAGATACATCAATGAGCCAATCATTGATCTATACATGTGCTCATCTATGTCTTCACCATCTGCATCTTTGAGCAAAGGTTTATGGGTTTCCATGGGTGTGCTTGCTGTTTTGATATCACTAAAGCCAAATTTCTTCAAAATCTCAGTCACATACTTGTCTTGGATTATAAAAATCCCATCTTCCTTCTGCTTCACTTGCAGTCCTAAGAAGAATGTGAGTTCACCCATAGAACTCATCTGAAACTTCTTATGCATCATCTTCTCAAACTCTGTGCATAACTTCTTCTTTGTAGACCCAAAAATGATATCATCTACATATACTTGTACTATCAGAATATCACCTTGGTCCTTCTTGATAAAAAAAGTTTTGTCTATATGTCCTCTTTGAAACCCATTTTCCAACAAATAAGTGGACAAGGTCTCATACCAAGCTCTGGGAGCTTGATGCAAACCATAAAGAGCCTTTTTTCTTTGTAAAATCTGTTAGGGAAGTCTGGGTCTTCAAAACCTGGGGGTTGACAAACATAGACCTCCTCTTCAATCTTGCCATACAGAAAAGCACTCTTCACATCCATCTAGTACACCACAAAGTCTTTATATAAGGCATAGGCTAAGAATAGCCTGATTGCTTTAATTCTGGCAACTAGAGCAAAAACCTCATCATAATCAATTCCATCCCGTGTATGTGACCCCTAAGCAACAACATAGCCCTTGTTCCTGATCACAATGCCTCTCTCATCCTTCTTGTTCTTGTACACCCATCTTGCAATGTGGTAAATCCACCAAGGTCCAAACCTGTTGTAACTTGAATTGCAGAAGCTCCTCTTGCATAGCTTTTATCCAGCTTGGATCCTTCAGTGCTTGAACTACCTTTTTGGGTTCTTTCTTCTAATAAAAAGCAAGAAACAAGCAATTTTTGGAGGTCTTTTATGGCTTGTTCCTTTGTTTAAAGAGTACTAACAAACCCATATTCCTCTAAATTCTTTGTCATCTGTCTTGTTTGAGTAGCTGATTGCAGATCTC
This sequence comes from Tanacetum coccineum, assembly GCA_026074375.1. Lineage (NCBI taxonomy): Eukaryota > Viridiplantae > Streptophyta > Magnoliopsida > Asterales > Asteraceae > Tanacetum > Tanacetum coccineum. The sequence continues at coordinate 28,308 of BQNB010008975.1, forward strand.
CAATGACTTGATTAAGAGGATGATCCTTATGTATTCTTGTAGTAGGAACAGGACTGACTTGGAAGTATGTATCCAAATTGTTTATGTCAGCCCCTGAATCATCATATTCAGCATCACTAAATCTGCTAATTTCTTCCAAATCAGGTATATTTGGATCATCATCACATCCATAGACTATATTCCATCAACAAAATTATCCTTTATGCTAGCAGAATTAACAGTTGGAACTAACAGTATTAATATGTTTATGTGTTAACACTTGCATCTTTCTTGATTAATTTCTTTCACCTCATCACTGGGTTACCACTTTCATCTCTGGTTCTTCAGCATCCTTGTTTTCCTCTTTCCTCCCCTGAGGTTTGAATCTAGCATCAAGAGAATCCTTTGGGCTAGAAAGAATGGTGGATCTTGAGTCCATAATGGTAGCAGTATGTAATCTTTGCCAGGTACTGTCTCCACTCTAGCTTTACCTACATCAGCACATGCTTTTGTACCTGCATTACCATTAGACTGATTCTCTGCAACAACTGGCTTATAGTTTATAGAATTTGTTAGTGCATCTATATCAAAAAGCCAATTAGGTCCACTTCCTACAATATTAGGTGTATGCTCACTAAATTGAACATGCAGGTTCTCTTCTACTATCCTAGTTCTACTGTTGAACACTCTGAATGTTTTGCTATTGGTAGAGTATCCTACAAAGAACCCTTCATCAGGCTTTCCATCAAACTTACCTAGGTGATCTATGGTATTAAGGATTGTAACAGGATACCCAAATGGTCTCATGAAGCTTAAGGCATGTTCTACCTAGAAAAAGTTCATAAGGGGTCTTGTAGTGAGGCTTGTTTAACTATACTCTAGTTTTGGACCATAACAAGCAAGTATTAACTACCCTCAGGCCCCAAAAGTTGTAGGCCAATTTTAAATCAGCTAACATAGTCCTAGCAACCTCTATTAGTGTCCTATTTTTCCTTTCAGCTACTCCATTTTGTTGTGGAGTCCTAGCAACACTAAATTCTCTCTTAATACCATTCATTTCACATAACTGATTCATGGCCCTATTCTTGAATTCAGTCTCATTGTCATATCTAATCACTTTCACCCTAAGGTCTATTAGATTATCTATGCCTGATATGAATGTTTTAAGGATTTCATTAGTTTTATCCTTAGTGGCTAAAAAAAACCCAACTAAACCTACTAAAATCATATGTGACAACTGTTGGGATTCTAGATTTGATGAGACAAAATAAATAAAAAAATGAAACATAAGGACTAAATCTAGCAAATCAGAATTCTACAAGCTGGTGGAGAATTATGAAGATTGTCCAAAGTTTACAAGATAAGATTAGGAAAGATATTTAATTAGTTTAAATAGTTTCTATCATATTAATGAAAGTATTTAATTATTTAAAATAGTTTGCCTTATCATAATTAGAAAGTATTTAATTAGTTTAAATAGTTTCCTTATCATATTAATTTACTTCCTTTGTAAGTCATGATCTCTCCCTATATAAAGAGATCATAGACATAGGTTTTATAGATAGCAGAGTCGACTGATGAGAGTCGAATAGTAAAAGGTGTGTGTGTGTACACCATAGTTAGATAGTTAGTTGGTGTAGCCCCAAGATTGTGTTTGGGGAAAGAGGAAACGTTTGAATGAAAAACCTTGTTCAATAACAAAATTGTCTTCATTATATTTCGCTGCATAATTGTTATCATTGTTATTGTTTATCCTGGATATTAGATCTAAACAATCTGATTCTTAATAACGATGGTTGACAATTTACCAAAAATTGTATGGTTCTCAACTCACCTTGCTTCACAGTTAAGAGTTGGCTAGTCCAGGATCAAACAGTTCCTGGTAAAGACTAATCAAATCTGTTGATAGCTGATAGTTTGCTAAAAACTATATGGTTATCAGTGCACCATGTTATGGCAATGAAGCATTGACTAGTCCAAAAGCAAACGGCTTTTGGTAAAGACAAATCAAATCCGTTGATAGTTGATAGTTTACTTAAAACTATAAGGTTATCAATTCACCTTATTGTTTACAATGAAGAATTGGCTATCTCAGAGCAAACGGCTACTGGTAAAGGAATATCAAATCCATTAATGGCTCGTTATCAAAACTAAAAGCCAACTTAGTTGGATGTTGCTGTGTTGCTGAGAAGATATGTTGCTGATAAAAATGGATAGCTGAAGATGTCAAAATTATCAAAGATCAGATCAAGATTTGACAGAGTGTTTGGATACATCCTCCTGGTCTACAAGATGTTTACACTAAAGAAACATGAAGTTAAACAAGTTCAACAATCATGTTTAGGGGAGGATTGTTGGGAATTATGAATTCTTGACTTAGTATCGTTAGTTATATTATTTAGTACCGTTAGTTGTAATTTGTACCGACAGTACAAAATGTTAGTACTGATCAGATAGTTAGTACCGTTAGTATAAAATAGTTAGTACCGTTTATGAGATTATGCAAAGAATATCTTATGAAAGGATATGCATTATCCCTTTATACGCCGTTTTTGTAAAGCCCATTAGGGTTTCTTTAGTCTATAAAAGGAACCCTATGCATAGTTAGTATATATAGTTCTACACAGATCAATAGAGATCGATTAGCAATCATAGTCTTTGTAATCTATAACCTAGGCAGATTCAAGTGATAATATAAAGTTCTTTTGTGATTCTTAATATTGTTCTTCTTAGCATTATTGATTAGTTTCTGCATAATCAATAGTGTTCAAAATCAAGTTTCATTATTGTTGCTTTAGAATTATCTAAGGGAACAAACCCTTTACAAGCTAAAGGTTAAGATCTATTCAGTAAACGATCCAACAAGTGGTATCAGAGCCAAGTTGCTCTCGATTTAGGATTACAAGGTATTTCGGGTATCATGTTCTTGAAGAAAAGATGTAAAATTTGTTATTTTTGGTGGTTGCACGATCTAATGACAATTAGGGTTTTTACAAACCCTAATCAATAAAAACAGGAAATGTATTCTATGATTGTCCCTAATGGCTTTGGTGAGTTAATCTTTGATTAATGATGAACCAAGTAGGAATAAAGAATGTAGCAGCTTGGCGGTAATCTTGCTTGAAAGTTTTGTTCTTTACACGTTAATAATAAAGATGCCAAATCATACAATAAAGAAACGTGATGTTGTTGTTTGAAATAAATCTCAAAGGCGTTTAATAACAACAACAACAGCAAAACAGATAAGTATGGCTATTTGTTGGTGATTGTCCCGTTGCTCTTAAAACAACAAAAGAAACCTAAACATTTAGGGTTTATGTTCAAGAAGAAGATTTTTGAAGCAGATATATATATCTTTTTGTTGTTTTGTGTTTTGTGTTTTCAGTAACAAAGAAGTAACAAAATAGTATGACAATCGAAGAAGTTATAGCTAGAGCAGTAGTAAGGCAGCAAGTATTTTTCAAGTTTGTGATGGTATTATGAAGTCGCTTAAAAGCAGTTAAAGAAGAACTGGTACGTTCTACATAAACAGCAGGTATCTTCACAGTCATCATGGTGATGATGATGATTATATCATCGTGACTATATCAATAAGATAGGGTTTGTGTTCAAAGCTACTGTTTGATCATGGCTGTGGTAACCCTAGAACGTATACTACTGATGTTTATGTTACAACAGCAGGTTACGAACATCATTCGCAGTTTAAGTGATGATTCATGATTATTTGTGCTGCTGTTTGATGTGATCTGTTAGTTTATGATGAATGTTCTTATGCTTTTTGAATAATGGATTGAGAAAGAACAAGGTGCAGGTGCGACTAAATCATGTTGTTTGAGTATTTGTTTTTGGAGTCGAAGGTTTGGTTTGGATGTCTTCTGGTTTACTGATTTGATTGTGATTCATAAATATAGGATAGGATTTGATATAGCCTACTTTTTAGGGATTATCTTTTATTCCATATTGACTTTCTATATATTAGACATGGTTAGCAGTTACTGTTATTGAGATAGACGCGGATTAGTGCTGCTGGTTCTATGGGCTGGTTCGAGATAAGTTATTAATATTGTTTAGGCAAAAGAAGCATGGGCATGCATGACATTATTTAGGCTTAATAAAATGGTGATGCTATGAATATTAATACTATTCAAGTACTTGTTTATGCTGTTGGGTTTAAGTTCATTAGTACTGCCTTTGCTCTATTAATGATGTTCGTTTGTTTAAGTACTGCCCAAAGACAGTTAAAGCTGCTCGTGAGATTTATGGTGCTTTGTGTTTAGTACTGCCAGAGTCGTCTGACAAAGTAGTTTGTACTGCTAGGCTTGTCTGATATTGGACAATACTTGGTTTTGGATGGATTTGGATCTCGGACAAAACTATTTTTCAAATAGTTTATTCTTATTGATTTTATGGCTTGTTTTTAGAGATTTATTGAAGATGTGATTACGAAGATAGTTGATTATCACTTATTTGATGTTGTAGTTGAGTTTCACAGATGCGTGTTCTCATCATATCTTAAAGTAGGTGTTACACTTTAAAGATAACTTGTTCGTGCTTACAACGGTGTGATGAAGACTTGTCAAAATCTAGCAAAGGTGTGTGATTTTTCTTATAGGTGCTTAATGCTCATATTTGATATCACTTAGTATGTGTCTCATAGAAGATGAGGATTTTGTCAAGAGGTTGTTGTCTACTTATATTTTACAGATTTATTTATAAGTTTGACGTCACATAGATAATGCAAGACATAAGACAAAAGTTTGGGAGATTTCACCTTCTCATACAAAATTCGTTATACTCATTTTCTTCCATCAGTGAGCACTACTAGGGTCACAAAGTTCGAAATTCAAGAGATGGTAAACATATTGGTTTCAGGGGAAGCTTATTGTTAACATGTTTAACCATCTACATGCACCACTTGAGGGGAAGTGTTTACAAGTTGCATAACTTCAGAAGACCCCTATTAGATGAAGACAAAAAGGGGAAGAAGATTACAGGTTCATTGATTTGCAGCTTATTATGTGTGGTGACATGTTCAAGGAGATCTTAAGTCAAGGGGAAACATTGAAGATTTTGTTTTAGAGAGATGATTACATCTCAACCTCTCTAGTTAAGGGGAAGTTCATACACGACTTTGTTTGTATTGTCATCATCAAATAGGGGAAGATTGTTGGGATTCTAAATTTGATAAGACAAAATAAATAAAAGAATGAAACATAAGGACTAAATCTAGCAGATCAGAATTCTATAAGCTGGTGGAGAATTATAAAGATTTGGTCAAAGTTTACAAGATTAAGATTAGGAAAGTATTTTATTAGTTTAAATAGCTTCCTTATCATATTAATTTACTTCCTTTGTAAGTCATGATCTCTCCCTATATAAAGAGATCATAGACATAGGTTTTATAGATAGCAGAGTCGACTAATGAGAGTTGAATAGTAAAAGGTGTGTGTGTACACCATAGTTAGTTGGTGTAGCCCTAAGATTGTGTTTGGGAAAATGAAACGTTTAAATAAAAACCTTGTACACTAACAACTGTCCTACATTAATTCCGATGCATAATTGTTATCATTGTTATTGTTTATCCTAGATATTAGATCTAAACAATCTGAGTCTTAATAATGATCTAAGAGGTCTTAACAGACTCCTCAACAACTAGGCAGTACATCTTTTTCATTAAACTCTTTACAAATGTTGGGCCAATAAATCCATGTGCAACATTTTGTTATGGTTGGTTTGATTGAACTTGACTGTTTTGGTCTTACAAGAAGCTTTGTGTTGCTTTCCCTTCTGACAAGCAACACAGTTTGATTAATTTCAAAAAGTTTTGAAGGTAAACCTCTTACAAGGTTTCCCTTAACCAGTTTATTCATAGTTTTGAAATTTATGTGTCCAAGCCTCCTATGCCAAAGATTAGATTCATCTGGTGTGGCTTTTGTAAAGAGACAAGTGAGACCTCCTTGAGGAACAACATTCTTTAAGTCAACACTATACATGTTATCCTTTCTAGGAACTTTAAGTAAAACATGACTTTCATCAGTTAACTTAAAGTCTGGAGACAGAACAACACATTCAGTATCAGTAAAAAGAACATTATTCTTCTTGTCACACATTTGTGAGACACTGAAGAGGTTAAACTTTAGTTCATTTACAAAATACACATCTTCAAAATCTAATTTACCAGTTTTTATTTTACCTGTCCTAGTAATTTTTCTTCCTTTAGAATTACCTCCAAAGGCAACAAATCCTCTATCAATTTCTTCATAATCTATAAGATAGTATTTGTTTCCTGTCATGTGCCTAGAGCATCTACTATCAATCACTCCTTTATTCTTTAAATCTTGCTGTGGATTGCCCTGCACATAATGGTAGGAAAATTAGTTTCTTTTGGGGACCTAAGCCATTACTGACTTGGATCTGCCTTGTGCATCAATATAGTCAATCTTTTAAAGGACATTGATGCATCATTGTTTCTGGAGACATGGTCTAAAATTTTGTGATTTGGTCTCCAAACCCAACATGTTGAGGCCTTAACAGCATTTCCCTTGTTTTCCTTAACAGCACTAAGAACTGCTTTTGGCCTAGCAGTATTAACCCTTGTTCCCTTAATAGTATTAACCTTTTTAGTGAAATTATTGTTATTAGTTGCTGTTATTTTGTTAAAAGGTCTTCTAGCAGTTTAATATGCATTATTAATAACATTTTTTATGGGTCCTGCATTATTCACTATTGATCTTGGTTGAACAGTAGTAACTGGTCCTAACAGTTTTAATTGGATTAGCAACTAGTTAAGACTGTTCTGGAACCATTTCCTTTTTTAACTAGGGTGAGTTAATTTAGAGAAATTCTGTTTGTTCACCCTTTGAACATTGGCCCAAACTGGTTTTTCAAATCTTCCATTATTATACCAGTTATTGCAATCATTCTTTAAATGATCAAAACTACCACACACATGACAAGCTTTATTGAACATCTCAAAATCACTCCCTAATTTTTGAGACATATATTAGTTCCAGTTTCTCTTGTTTCCCCTAGGACTTCTAGATGGACTGAAAGATTGACTGTATGTGTCTTGCCTAATTTGCTCAACAGATTTCCTATCAGTTTTAGGTTTAACAAACTCAATTTTAGTAAAATTAGGCTTAATTGTTCCTCACTTTTAGACACCCAATCCTCAATAATTAGGGCTCCATTTTCTTTCCTAGTAGTCTTAGGTTCATTAGTCTTAATAAGTAGGCCCTTTTCAACTACAGACTCACTAACAGACTCATTCACATCAACAAAATCATCTAGACTAGGATAAACTAAATCAGATTTTGGTGGCATAAAATTTCCAGTATTGGGAGGTGGGATAGCATTATACCCTAATCCTGTTTTACACTTATCCATTATCTGGCTGTTTAGAAGTTTACTTAGGCTTTTTGATAAATTTTCAAATTTTTGTACTGTAAGTTGAACCTCATCTTTTTCTTTTAGTCATCTCTAACTTCCTTTTAAGCTCTGTAACAATCTCTTAAATCTATTTCATGTTTTAAGAGTTTTATATCTTCTTCATATACAGACTCATTTTTCTTAAAGATGGTGGGGGGGTGAACAGTCTAGCTTCTACAGATTCTAAACCAGTTTTATAAGAGACAACACTTATCCTAGCTGTTCTTAAGTCTTTAACTAATTGTTCATTTTGTTCTTTTAGATCTTTTACACATTCTAAACAAGATGAACAACAATTTGAGTCATTAGATACCTCAGAGTTTGTAGAAGAACTTGAACTTGTTGAAGAATAAGCATGAGACAAAATTGATTGGACCTTCTTCTGCTTGGTCACTCCAATCATAGCCAAAGCCATCACACTAAGACACTAAGGCAGGCATAGTCCTTTCGTAGGCTCCCTATTCTGTTGTCTTGATTCTAGGTGGCCCTGCACTCCCTTGCAAGTGTCCCCTCTTGTGCAGTTGAAACCTTCCACCTTGGGACTTGTTCAATCCTACCACCTAATTCCTTTATTTGTTACCAAAAGTCTAGCTTCCTCTAGTATTCTTCAGGAATCTTCTGCCCCTCATAGTTTACATAGCAATGTCCACCTCAATTCTAATCTTCTCTAGATTATCAGATGGATGTGTGTAGATCTTCATTATCAAGCTGTGGAATACTTAGTTGGCTAGCAAAAAAGGAATAAATCACAACATCACTCAAATTTTCAATAGTTGTTGAGCTATTCAGTCAACACCCTATGTGTAGCATTTAAAAAATTATTTTTTGTTTTTAATTTATTAACACCGTGAGCATATTAACTGCTCAGTTGCACTGTTATGTTTGCTAGAGACCCAGAAAGGCTACATTATATGGTTTATGGTTGAGCTAGATGGTCCCCTTGACCACTGATTCATAATCCTTCTAGCTTGTGAACAGGTCATCAAACTCAATGTCTCAATCTCTGGTTTGTTCCTCCACACAATAGTATGCATAGTCCATTCTTGTGACAAACTTCTTAAGAACTTCTGATTGATGTCTTCTTGAGGGATAACTTCACCATGCATCTCCAGTTGACTAATTAGCTTTTGAAGCCTTTCATAGGTTTACTCAATCACTTCTGTGCTAGATGCAGCAAAGTTTTCATATTGTTGTTTCAGAAGATTTTTCTGATTTTTTTGTAGCAGTATTATCTTCAAATCTGTTCTCAATAGCCTGCATCAGAGTCTTAGCATCCTTGTATGAGTTAAACTTTAATTGATGCTCATTAGGTAAGGCCATCAACAAAGTGCTTCTTGCCTTAACTCTGCCCTTCTTTGTGCCTTCTCTTCAACACTTGTAGGAGGGATAACAGTCTCCTTACCATCAATAGTTTTTGTTACTATGGGTGCATTACCATTTTCTACGATCTCCCATAGAGTGTAATCAATGCACTGTAGGTACTGCTCCATCCTCATCTTCCAGAGATCATACTCACCAGGTTGGAGTATGGGTAGCTTGATGGTTTGAGTAGATTGAGAATCCATTGCTTCTTGAAAAAGTAGATCTTGTGTGTAGTAAAGGTTCTTCTTATTCAAAGCTTCTCACAAGCTCTGATACCACTTGTTGATCCCAATAGAATAGATCTTGCTTAGCTTGTATAAGGCTAAGTTGTATTGAATAAATTCAAAACAACTATGATAGAAACTTTGATTATGAATATCAAAGACTATGCGGAATCTAGTCAATGATACTAAGAAGAATTTCAATGAAACAGTAATGAATAAGATCAATAACAAACAGTTTACCAAACTTTCAGCCTCAATATAATACGAACACTCTTAATAGTGTTAGGGTTACAAAACCTTGAAGCTATGACAATTCTATGAATGACTCGATTTGATACTTTGATACTGATACATAGAATTCTATACCCTAGGTCCTCCTTTTATACACCAAGGAGTCCTAATGGGATTACAATATTTTCCTAAGTTATCATGATCTTCTAAACAAATAACTTATACGTATCTTTTACAAAAATATCTCATACATATCCCACAAGCAATCTTTATATTTTCTCTGAGCAGTCTTTATCCTTTCAGCAGTTGTAACTTTCAACACCAACAGTAGTAACTTTTGTACCAGCAACACTAACTGTGTACAAGCAGCATTAACTACTTAGAAAGTTTTCTTCAATCTTCACCAGCAGTACTAAGTTACACTAGCAGTACTAACTTTACTCTAGCAGTACTAACATTACTAGCAGTAGTAATATACACTAGCAGTAGTAACTTACACTAGCAGTAGTAACTAGTAGTACTAACTACTTAGCATATTTTTCATTAAGATTACTAAGAGCACTAATTTATACTTAGCATCAGTAACTAATACCTTAATAGCAGTAACTTCAAGAAGACTTTTAATCCCTGAGTGTTTGACGCCGTCAGGGTTTTTTGTGACCCCGTCACAGGTGTCGTGGTGACGGCGTCGCGTGTAAATCGTGACGCCGTCTCCACGTTCTGTGAAAACAAAATTTTTGTTTTTGATGAAAATTTCCTGCACTTGATTCCATAAGTTAGTTCATGTACAAATAGCTGCATAAAACCTGAGATTTGACAATTTTACTCATATGACTCGAAACTGACGCGAATTAATCTAAACAATTTATTTAACATGTTTGAACTTGATTCTAAAAACCGGATAAATTCCCCTACACTTATTGTTGCAAAATACCTTTGATTGCAAATAAGACGAAGTTACAAACAAACAAAGCATGATTACAAGATAGAGTTCGAACATGATAGAATAAAATGAAAAGAATAAAACACATGACACTCCTAATGTGGGAGAAAAGTAAATATTAAGTGCCTCCCAAAAAGCGCTTTTCTTTATGTACGAGTCTTGTAGCTAGACTCGAAGTCACACGTCCTTACGTGACTTCTCCTTCATCATCCAATCCAGTTACATATTCAGGGCCTAACTCTAAACATTCCTTGTAGAACCCTAATATCTTACTCATTATATAGTCAACTCCTCTTCTTTTGTCCTCCTCGTTCCTAAGGTAGACCGATTTTGTGTGTTCCTTTTCTAGGTTCAACAATGAGTTGTATTGTTCTATCTTATGGGGCATTTTATAGGCAACTTCATCGTTTTCGTTGGTGAACCTAACTACTCCTTCGGGTAGGTCGTAAGTCATGTTGGATATTTCAATAAAGGGCCTCCCTAGTACCATTTGTGACAACCTAGGGTCTATGATTGAGCTAATATCCTCGACAATTATAAAGTCTATAAAATAGGTGAAGTTTCCTACGAAGACATGCATCCCTTTAATCCTTCCTGTGAAGTTACTAATTCCTCCATTCACATTTTACCTAGGGTTGAGCTTTCTCCTCATGATCCAATTATACATCACTCGAGGGTCATGATATTTAGAGGGGAGTTAAGGTCAATGTAGGCTTTTTCAACATTTACATGCCCAATGTTTCTTGGTATCTTAAGGTTGGAGGGGCATCCTTCCTTGAAGATGGGGTTTCATAGAAATATTGAGGGGATCGGGCCACACATAAGGTACTTATGGTAGGTTAGCTCATCTCTAGTTGGAAATGTGTTAAAGTATTCTACCGTCGATCCTTCCGTTGTTGCCCCTTCACCTTCATCGGGACCCTCATTTTGAGGTTCATCGTCATCTTGTATGATCTCGATGAACATTACTTCTCCATCATCCTCTTTAGAGCAGACAAATTTCGTATTAGAGGATTGGGGAACCAATCCGAGTGATTCAAGCATCGAATTCTGCTTTTATACCTGTTCCATAATTACCGAGTTATGCTCTGTGTATTGGTTTATAGATGTCTACTTCTTAAACACTGTCTGCTGAGAATAAACGATTGAATTGTACGAAGTGAACCGCGTTTTTGGGGCAGACGTATTCTTGTCTAAGTTTCTTTATGGATGCAGAAGAGAGATATTTTGGGGAGAACAACTTTGACGGGATTTTGATTCCATTCTTTCTGAGCTCCTCCCTTTCGTCATGACTAATTTCTGTAATGCTCTTGTAGGCCATGGAGTTTTCTGCATTTTTAGAGGTAGATACATCATTAAGTTTTTCAGAGACAGTTTTCCAAAGAAGGTAAATTTTTCCAATCATGTCGTCCTGTTGTTGTCCGAGTTGGGTTCTTAGGTGAGATAACTTCTTCTCTTGGTTAGATTCAAAATCAAGTAATGCCTTTTCAAGCTTTATTTGATAACTGGAGGAGTAGACAGAGATTGATTACCTGTTCTGTGGCGATGGAAGCTAATGGATCAGGTTGTGGATGTGGGTTAGAGTTGATGTTTCCAAGGTTGCCTTTTTCTTCTTGTCCTACGTCAGGCTCATTAACTTAGGATTCTTCAGGCTGCTGGGGGTGGATTGTGATGGCATTGATTGAGCTATGGATGTGGGTTAAGCATTGCGGATCTTCAGTTGGGTAAGAATGAGCAGACAAAACTAGGTTAGTACTTAGTTTTGGGTTCTTGACCTTATCGCTATGTAGTGCTCCCGATATTCGATCGGTGATGACCTTCAACACAGTGTCGATTTTATTGGTCATCTCGCTTTGCTGTTGTTTGAAATCGGCTTCAAACTTGGATAGTCTAGCGTCTTGAGATGCAATGAAGTTGGGCACCAATCCTTCAAGGTTTGATTGATTGTTAAAGCTTCATGGATTGTTGTTGAAACAATGGTTTGGGTTTGAACCGTTGGATTAGAACCGTTGGATTAGAACCGGTTAGGTGGGTTTGAAAAATTATTTTGAGAGTTTTGAGGTTGTCTCCACCTAAGGTTCGGGTGACTTCTCCATGATGGATTGTAGGTGTCACCAAAATTGTTTTCCTCAGGCTTGAAGGTATACCACTTACCTCCTGCTTCATCGGTACGCGGGGATGCGTATTCAACAAAGGCTTATTCGGGGTCTTCCATGCATTACTGAGTGTCGTAGGTACCACTGCAGATCTCATACGAGGTAGCGATTTTGTTTACTTGGGTAGGTTGTGTCGGAGCAAGATGAGCTTCCATCAAGCATTGGACTTGAGTTTCGAGCTCGATTAGACGGCGGTCGGATGTACTCAGGACATCTTGAGGCAATGCGGTTTCCTTGACCGGCTTAGTGAAATCCCTAGGGTCGTTCTAACTTTCGTTGTCATAGAGGGCGAGGTCCTCTAATAATGCCCAAGATTCTTTGGCGTTTAGGTCACGAAGCTTACCATTGGCCGATTGGTCAATGGTTCGTCTTGTGACGGAATTGATATGGTCATAAAAAATTTAGACTTGGAGCCAAAGGTCTATGCCATTATGAGGGACTTTTTGAAGTAAGTCCTTGAAACGAGCCCATGCTTAGGATAGAGATTCTCCATGATGTTGTTGGAACATCAGGATATCATTACGGAGTTTTGCAGTCCTTCCTGGTGGAAAGAATTGAGCGAGGAATCGGGTAGTAAGATCCTCCCATATGGTGATGGATCCAACTGGAAGACATTCAATCCAATTGCTATCTTGATCGCGAAGGGAAAATTGAAATAAACGCAAGCGCGTTCTTTCCCTATTTTCACCATCAAGGTCAAGTGAGTCCACAAGTTTAAGGAAATCCTTGAGGCGTTAGTTTGGATCCTCGGACCGAAGTCCATGGAATGAGCATCCGTTTTGCACCAACCGCATGGTGTCGGATCAAAGAGGTACCATGTTGTTCCCTACGAGGAGCTCGAGAGTATTCATGTAGCCCTTGTGGCTAGGTTTGGAGTAGTCTCCTAGAGTGTAGATAGGATTCTCGTCTCCTAAGGTGGTTGACGAGAATGGGTTACGAAACAGATAACACAAAGAACAAATAGACTACAAGAAAGCTAATATGCAGACATTAAATCTTACTTGAAAGGATTCAAGAAAGTAAAACTAAGTTAAACTATAATCAATACCTAACTATTCCCTACGCAGTGGCGCCAAAAATTTGATGCGATCGTCGTAAGACTTCTACACGAAGTTTTACAACTCCTTAGGTAGAGTACCTAACCGTTGTAGTAGTAGTATAGGCAAGACTCAGGGGTTGTTATCGTTCTATAGGGGAATAGGTTAGGAAGGCTTGATCATGGTCTAACAAAATTCTAAAGGTTGAGAGAAGATTCTTTTTATGTTTTTATGTTTTATGAAAGCAGGTAAAATCATATATTGGAGAGGTGGTTGATTTTAGCTATTAAACTAAATATAAACTAAACTAGTGATGATAACAATATAATAAAAGAATATGTTTATTTAATCATGTATTACTCCCTAGATTGCTTCTCTTAGTGTTGTTGCTTTGTCACACTTGTGATGATGTATGTAATTATTTCCTAAGTCATGAACGAATTACACGAACCCGCCGTCTATTTAATATTTTGTTAAGGCAATGCACAAGTAAGTTAGTATGAAGACTATTATAAGGCCCCTAAGAGTATATTAAATGTATTTGAAATATATTAAGAGTGGATCAACCATAAAAGGGGCAAGGTAGTATGAAAACTGTTACCCGATGGTATCCTTTCTACACAATCATGTTTTCTTAGACATATCAATAGCGATACAGACAAAAGCTGGTTTTCTAAGACCTAACATGCATATTCATCACAAGAAGCAACACCACTAAGATCTACATCCTAGGTTTCATACAATCATAAATAAACACAATAGAAGGTTTAGCCAAGCATGTTATAGATAAAGCAAGAACATATAAGAATCACACAACAAGACATATTGAATGATTAAATAAGTCTTACTTGATTAGAACATGAATTAAAGGAAGTACAATAGGGTTTTAACAGCTGCTAAATGAACTAGGGTTCGTACCCTCTTTTTATTCTAAAGTTACACACTTAAAACCCTAAAATCGGATTTGTATTTATAGGAAAATCGTTGTGACGGCGTATCATTTTAATCGTGACACCGTCGTGACAAGAATATTCTAGATAATGGGCTGGGTCATACAATCTGACGCCGTATTGAGATCTTGTGACGCCATCTTGGATATCGTTGTGACGGCGTCACGTGTAATTTGTGACGCTGTCTCTAGCTTCTGAAGATTAATTCTTGAGCAATGTTGGTGTAGGTCCGTAGTCTTGTTTGTTTCTTCTCCAAGTGAGCCTAAGTCACGTGTATTTCTTCCAAATGTCTTTCAAATGCAAAATACCTGAAAAGAAACGATTAAGTACGTATTTTAGGCATAAATACATGATTTATGGGGTTAAACGGCCCCGAAAAATTGTATAAAATGACACCTCATCAACAACTTTGGTGGATTCTTGTTGAGGTTCTTGTTAAATTAAAAAAATGTGGGGGGACGGGGACAAACTTTCTCCAACTTCCATATTTTCAAATACTTTTGTTTAACATAAGAAATTTATGTTTACTTCTATTTAACATAAGAAATATTTTGTTCATATCTTGTAATACCCCCAAACAGGAGTGGCACTAGATAAAAAATGAGCAGGAAAGATTATAGCTTTAAATCCCGTATGGTATCGTTAGTTCACTACCTATTTGTTGTTCTGTCGAACTAATTTAAGTAACAGTCTGAATTTAAAGAATAAATTATTAGGAGCTGGTATGCATTATCAAAAAGTGATGCAAATTGCAAAAGAACAAGACTACATTAAGAACACACTTTTGGTGCTTTCTCGATTGGTTAGACACTTTTGATCATTTGACCCATTTCTGTATAAGGTTTTTTAGCTTACCTGTATAACTCGTTAAATGGGTTGGATTTGCCACCTTTAGTTATTGGACTATCTTTTTGGTTAGTATCATAATTGCTAAAGTTGTCGCTATTAGCAGTTGCCGGTAAGCGTTGGAAAAGTTTAATGAAGTCAAAGAGGTACCAAAGCTTAACTCGGTGGTATAGCATGATATTGAACGAGCATGCTATTGTCTTGAATGACTTAACATCAATATAAGTGCACCATTTTGTTTATACAACAATGCATCAGTTTAATAATCTATTTTGGTACTCACAGGTTAGCATGTTGACTTTTCTCATAATAATCTTAGTGGTGTTTTGCCTTCAAGTTTTGAGATTAGGTTAAAGAAGTTGGTTTCTTTTGATGTTTCACAGAATAATCTTTTTGAGGTTTTCCAAAGTGGGATTTGTGATTCCAATGGGATTAAAGGTTTAGTTCTTCATACTAACTTTTTAATAGAAGTTTAGTTAACACTTCAGTTGCTAAGTGTTTGAGTCTTCAAAGGTTAGAGCTTCTGAACAATGGGTTTCATAGGTATTT
Source organism: Tanacetum coccineum (assembly GCA_026074375.1). Lineage (NCBI taxonomy): Eukaryota > Viridiplantae > Streptophyta > Magnoliopsida > Asterales > Asteraceae > Tanacetum > Tanacetum coccineum. The sequence goes on from BQNB010008975.1 coordinate 44,013, forward strand.
TCCTAGTAGCGTATGGTCATTGCCTAAGATTAAGATCATTAGAGCTGAAAATAATAGGTTTTTGGGTGAAATCCCTGACTCGATATTGATAGCTTCTCAGTTAGAGCAAGTTCAAATAGATAACAACAGTTTCATTAGCAAAATCCCTCATGGTCTTGGTTTGGTTAAAAGTTTGTACAGATTTTCAGCCTCTCTTAACGGCTTGTATGGTGAACTTCCACCAAATTTTTACGATTTGCCTGTCATGAGCATCATTAATTTTTCACATAATTACATTGTTGGTGCTATTCCCGAGCTAAAAGAGTGTAAGAAATTGGTTTCTTTATCTTTGGCAGATAACAATTTAGTTGGTAAAATCCCGAGATCATTAGGTGATTTTCCTGTGTTAACTTGCCTTGATCTTTCCCATAATAACCTTACTGGTGAAATCCCACTTGAGCTTAAAATTTTGAAACTTGCCCTTTTTAATGTATCTTACAATAGACTATCAGGTCGAGTTCCTTCTGCCTTAATAGCAGGCCTTCCTGCTTTATACCTAGAAGGAAATCCTGATTTATGTGGTCCTGGATACCCAGTAACAAGCTCATAGCTGTGAAAAAGATGCTAACGTTTGGTAACCCATCTTTCAAAACTTTGAAAACAGAAGTGAAGACATTGGCCAAAATCAGACACAAAAATATAGTAAGAATCTTGGGGTTTTATCATTCGGATGATGCGATTTTTTTTATCTACGAATGTATGGAAAAAGGGAGTCTTGGTGATTTGATAAACAAAGGGGATTTTCAGTTGGCATGGAACTTTCGTTTGAAAATCGCCATTGGAATCGCCTAAGGATTGGCTTATCTTCATAAAGACTATGTTCCTCATTTGCTTCATAGAGATGTTAAATCAAGAAACGTTCTTTTGGATAATGAGTTTGAGCCTAAGCTAACAGATCTTGCATTGGATACGATTTTAGGTGAAAATGCATTCCAATTGTCATTGGATTCAAAATCAGGATCTTCGTGTTACATAACACCAGGTATTCATCCAATCTGTAATGATATAAATTAATCTTTTTAACTTGATTATATTTCTTGTTTATGAAAAGGCTACAGAACAAATGGACACATATGCGTTCAATGTAATCTTATTAGAACTAGTAACAGGACGACTAGCCGAGCCAATTGACTCAAATGAAGACTCTTAATATTGTGAAATGGGTAAGAAGGAAAGTCAACATTAGTAAGGGGTCAATTCAAGTTCTTGACCCAAAAATTTCAAGTTCGTGCAAACAAGAAGCTTTGGGGATGCTTGAAATAGCTTTACAATGCACGTCGGTTATGCCAGAGAAACGACCATCTATGTGGGAAGTTGTGGCAGCCCTTCAGTATTTTTGTTTAAAGACTCGTGTTCCCGAAAATGGAGTGAAGATCAACCTAATATGTGAAAGAATTCAAGTATCAATGAGAAAGATTTGAAGTGTTGTCATTCGTAGAGGAATTTTAATTGTTATTTTAAAACAATGGTCTAAATTATATGAGATGTTTCAAATTTTTAGTTGTAATACTTTAGATTACTGAATGTTTAATACCAAGTATTGTACCTATTAATGAGCATAATGTTTATTTAATATTAAATAATTTTGATTACTACCGATTCTAAATGATCATAAATGCACTAGATTATATACACTAGTTTGCTAAATTGTTTACTATGATGCACTAAATTGTTAACTATGATATACTAGAAATACTAGTGCATCACAGTGTATAAAACTTGTGCATCATGATGTATATATAAAGTTCATCACAATGATGTAAATTTATTGCGTCACGGTGTATAAATCTACTGCATCACAATGTTATAAATATTTTTTAAAATTATACAGCATCACAATGTTGTTCTACTGCATTCTAATGTTATCATTTAATGTAATAAAATTATGTTATCATTTAATGTAGTAAAATTTATAATATGATGCAGTAAAACACACAATTTAATGTAGTAATATTTACACAGTGATGAATTAAAATATATAATTTAATACAATAAATTTTGCACTGTGATGCAGTAAAATTTACATAGTGATGCAGTAAAAACATGTATTATAAGTAATGATTTAATATCTATAAAGTACTTATTTAAAACAAATTAAAAAATAAACCAATAAAAAAACCATGTTGCTTTATGAGTAGATCCTCTCATCCCATCTTTCTATAGCTCTAATGGTTGCTTGCTTTTCTTCAGTGAGCGTGAGATGAGAACTCGTCCATTTACCAAATAGGTGTTTCCACTTTCCAACCAACCGATCATTATCACCTAAAGAAAAAAAATTAAAAAGGTAAGAATCTAGTACTACATAAAGTGAAATAAAAATTTATACTGTGATGCACCAAATATTTACACTACGATGCACCAAATAAAAATTGATACCCTAATAGTACTTGAATGTTGTGTTTTAATATTTGTAAAATTCAATGTTTAAATATTTGTAAAATTCAATGTTATAAATTTACTACATCACAATGTTATAAATTTACTGCATCACAATCTTATAAATTTACTGCATCATAATGTTATAAATTTACTGCATCACAATGTATAAATCTACTACATCACAATGTATAAATCTATTACATCACACTGTGTAAATGTATTACATCAAAATGTTATTAACTGCATCACAATGTAAAAATCTAATGCATCACAATGCAAAAATCTACTGCATCATAATGTTATTTTACTACATCATGATGCACTAAGCAATAACACCATGATGCGATAACTATGATGCATTAAAGGTAAATAGAAAAGATACTTCATGAACATTGAGACTCTATTGAATTGATTTTAGTAATAAATGCTATATGTTTTACAACTGAAAACATGTATTATAAGTAATGTATCTATAAAGTACTTATTTAAAAAAAAATTAAAAAATAAACCAATACATAAATCATGTTGCTTTATGAGTAGATCCTCTCATCCCATCTTTCTATAGCTCCAATGGTTGCTTGTTTTTCTTCGGTGAGCGTGAGATGAGAACTCATCCATTTACCAAATAGGTGTTTCCACTTTCCAACCAACTGATCATTCTCACCTAAAGAAAAAAATTAAAAAGGTAAGAATCTAGTATTACATAAAGTGAAATAAAAATTTATATTGCGATGCACCAAATATTTACACTGCGATGCACCAAATAAAAATTGATACCCTGATAGTACTTGAATGTTGTGTTTAAATATTTGTAAAATTCAATGTTATGAAACTACTGCATCACAATGTATAAATCTACTGCATCACAATGTATAAATCTACTACATCATAATGTATAAATCTATTACATCACAATGTGTAAATGTATTACATCTAAATGTTATTAACTACATCACAATGTATAAATCTAATGCATCACAATGCAAAATTCTACTGCATCACAATGTTAATTTATTGCATCATGATGCACTAAGAAGTAACACCATGATGCGATAACTATGATGCATTAAAGGTGAATAGAAAGGATACTTCATGAACATTGAGACTCTATTGAATTGATTTTAGTGATAAATGCTATATGTTTTACAATTGAAAACATGTATTATAAGTAATGATTTAATATCTATAAAGTACTTATTTCAAAAAAAAAAAAATCCAATACATAAATCATGTTGCTTTATGAGTAGATCCTCTCATCCCATCTTTCTATAGCTCAAATGGTTGCTTGCTTTTCTTCAGTGAGCGTGAGATGAGAACTCATCCATTTACCAAATAGGTGTTTCCACTTACCAACCAACCGATCATTATCACCTAAAGAAAAAAACTAAAAAGGTAAGAATCTAGTACTACATAAAGTGAAATAAAAATTTATACTGCGATGCACCAAATAAAAATTGATACCCTGATAGTACTTGAATGTTGTGTTTAAATATTTGTAAAATTCAATGTTATGAATCTACTGCATAACAATACATAAATCCAGTGCATCACAATGTTATCTACTGCATTAGAATGAATACTCTACTGCATCACAATGTATAAATCTACTGCATCATAATGTTATAAATCTACTGCATCACAATGTTATAAATTTACTGCATTATAATATATAAATCTACTGCATCATATTGTATACATCTAGTACATCACAATGTATAAATCTATTACATCACAATGGGTAAATGTATTACATCAAAATGTTATTAACTGCATCATAATGTATAAATCTAATACATCATAATGCAAAAATCTACTGCATCACAATGTTTTTTACTGCATCATGATGCACTAAGCAATAACACCATAATGCGATAACTATGATGCATTAAAGGTGAATAGAAAAGATACTTCATGAACATTGAGACTCTATTGAATTGATTTTAGTGATAAAAGATATATGTTTTACAACTGAAAACATGTATTGTAATTAATGATTTAATATCTATAAAGTACTTATTTCAAAAAAATAAAAATAATAAACGAATACATAAATCATGTTGCTTTATGAGTAGATCCTCTCATCCCATCTTTCTATAGCTCCAATGGTTGCTTGCTTTTCTTCAGTGAGCGTGAGATGAGAACTCATCCATTTATTAAATAGGTGTTTTCATTTCCCAACCAACCGATCATTATCATCTAAAAAAACTAAAAAGGTAAGAATCTAGTACTACATAAAGTGAAATAAAAATTTATACTGCGATGCACCAAATAAAAATTGATACCCTGATAGTACTTGAATGTTGTGTTTAAATATTTGTAAAATTCAATGTTATGAATCTACTGCATCACTATATATAAATCCAATGCATCACAATAACATACACCTTCACAATGTTATTTTTGTTTTAGATCTGAATGAAAACAACAAGCATATAAGCAGTAGAAGTTTAGCCAATTAGAATAAACTAGTACCTCATCGATTAGCTTGTGTCTATAAAAATAACAGGCAAAGTTGGTGTTGATCCCAATGAACAGATCTTAAACTCCTTAGCTTGATGTAAGGTTTAGTATCCTTGGATAAATCCAAAGGTACTACAAGACGCCTTTCACATTATACCCCTTATATAACACTACCCGGCGACCATATACCCCAACAAAATAAGCCCAAATAAAAAAACAAACTATTAAAATAGAGACCCCGAAATAAAAAAAACCCGCACAAAATAAAAAATAGAAAAAAATAAAAACAATAATTTCAACACAAAAATAAACCGCAATTCAGATATCAGCTAAATAAATACGAATAAAATGACGAAAAACAAACCCTTTGCAGTTTACATATAAAAAAAAGGAGAGGGTGAGATGGAACACATGACGCGATCTCATGGCTTCCTATCCTTCTCATCTTAAGACCCTTTCTCATTATACCCCTTATATAAATACCCGCGACATGAAGCCCAACAAATAAGCCCATATAAAAAAACAAACTATTAAACATGAGACCGAAAAAATAAACCCGCACAAATAAAAAATAGAAAAAAATAAAAATAAAATTTTAACACAAAAATAAACCCGCAATTCAGATAAAAAAAATACCCGTGACATGAGGCCCAACACAGCCCATATAAAAAAAATAAACTATCAAACATGAGACCGAAAAAATAAACCCGCACAAATAAAAAAATAGAACTAAATAAATAAAATTTTTAACACCTAAAAGACCAGAGCAATATAACACATGAACCACGAAAAAATAAACCTCACACAAAAATGAACAATAAAAAAAGCCCTCGTAACCGCGATTCTCAATAAAGCCCAACGTTTCCCATAAAAATTTTAATTTACAAAAACAAAACCTGTATAACAAAAAAAAAATCCAACCTTTAAAAAAAAACAAATGATGCTCCACAGCAAATAAGAGTCAAAAGAAAAAACAAACTATTAAACATGAGGCCGAAAAAATTAACCCGCACAAAATAAAAAATTAATAATGCCTCGCAACAACGCGAAAAAAATAACGACTCGCAACAACGCTCGGGTAATCCTGGGCTCCCAATTTGGGCCGGCCCATTTGTTTTGTTTTTTTAAGTAGTTAAAAAAAATTGTTCGGCACAAAATAAGAAAACAAATACAAACTGATTTATTCAGATAAAAAAATACCCGCGACATGAGGCCCAACACATAAGCCCATATAAAAAAAACAAACTATTAAACATGAGACCGAAAAAATAAACCCAATATAAAAAAAATTGCTCGGCACAAAATAGGAAAAAAATTACAAAAGTATTGATTTAATCAGATAAAAAAATACTCGCGACATGAGGCCCAACACATAAGTTTTTTTTTAAGTAGGAAATATAAAAAAAATTGTTCGGCACAAAATAGAAAAAAATATACAAAAGTACTAATTTATTCAGATAAAAAAAATACCCGGCCGAATCAAACACATGAGCCCAACACAATAAGCCTATATAAAAAAATAATTATTAAAACATGAGCCACAGACAACAATAAACCCAATATACAAAAAGAAATTGACACGCCAAAATAAAATTTTTTTTTATACAAAAGAATCTCTTGATTTTAATCAGAAAAACTAATAAAATCTCCCAGCGACATGAGGCGCGCCACAACACATCAGCCCATATACAAAAAAAAATATTAAACAATGAATGCCTCAGCCACAACGCGCTAGTCTAATTTATGCTTGATAAAAAAACACCATAAATATGAAAATCATAAAAAAACAAAAAACAACCAAAAAAACCTAAAAAAAATAATTTTACGACAAACCAATCTAAAAAAAACTCCCCGCACCAACGAAACAAACCCCCTCGCCCGCAACAACGCGCAAGAATACTTTTGCTTATATAACAATATATATATATATAATGAGAGTTCTTACATGAAGAAGGTTAGTTAAATCTTATGAGATAGGTGAGATAGTGTAGGAAGCTAATCATGAATTGCCATGTGGAAATTAGAGGTGAAAATTTAAAATTAATAATACTAAAAAGGATAGTTTCGGTATAATAACTCCATCATCACTTTTAACCCTACGCTCCCTGTATCTCATCAGAAATTTATATACCACTCATGTTCTTTTTTCCATCCAAAGAACCCCGATAGTCCCTTATTTATTTTTCAGTAATCAGTAAAATCTGCTCGCACTTTAATGGCTTTTACCTATGGCCACTACAACACGATTTCTGTTATTTCATATATCAATTGTCGATTGTTAATGTGGGTCTTCTAGGATTAGATCTATAATTTTTAGGTGTATTCTTGTGTAGAAGTGAAATGAAAATAAAGACATGATTCTAGTACTCTGCCAAAAAACAAAACCCTATCCCTAAACTCAAACAACCACCGCCCATGCTCTCCAGCAGTCGGCTCTTGTCAGCGGCCCGAAGGGTATAATCCCTACATTGTCCTTCGTATATACTTGTCCCTACTCCATTTTTTATTTATGTTTTTGTTTCATAACCGAAGATTTCGGGTGGTTTTGCTTCAGGTTGTGGTTGTTGTATTATAGGTCGTGGAGGTTGTGATTTATTGTCAAGTGACGTGTTCTGGCAAGTGGTCGTGGCGGTCGTGTTTTTGGCACTTTTATTCCAGCACGTGTTTCAAGATGGCGAGGGTTATTTCGTGGTCCGCGAGGCTATGTGATACATGTCGAGAGTTGGTCCAAGGGGTGGTTTCATGTCGTGAGATGGGGGTTTCATCTTGAGGTCAAGTTGTTTTTTTGTCAATAAGTAGGTAGTAGTTGTATGTTGGTTCAGTTCGGCGTTCTTGGTGGTTCAGATGGTTTCATTCATTGGTTGAGATTGTGGTTTTAAGTGGTTCATGTGGTAGTTTATGGTTGTTCATAGTGTTAGTTTGGAAGTTCGCAGTGGTTCAGATGGTGGTATGTGGTGGTTCATTTGTTGGTGGTTCTTGACTTCTTGGGTCATGTGTTTTCAAATGGGTAAGAACGTGGTCATGTTTTGGTCATCGTTTGGCTCAGATTATGGTCGTTTGGATGAGATAAATATGAAGGGCGAGATTTGTGTCTTCGATTCGTGAGTATATGCAAGATGAACTATGGGTGGGTGGTTTAGCGAATCATGTATCATTTGGTGTTGCAATTTGCTGTATTGTTATAAGATCGTGAATTGTTTAGCGAATCATGTATCATTAAATATTGTAAGTTGGTGCCTTGTTATAAGATCGTGAATCAAAATCTGGAAGTTATAAAAATGTTTTGGAGAAGAGTATCAAATTTATGTAAGTTAAGTGTTATAATGCTTCAAGTTATGTGTATCAAATTAAAAATAACAAACTCGGTTCCATGTAAAAATATAAAAAGAGTATCTCGTGGTTTTTGATTTAATTATTTTTGCAAAATTTTAAAATACTAAATATTTAGTTGTGCAAAACAAGAAGAATGATACATAATGCCCTCATGGTTCAATTATTATTACAGATTTGCCACTCATCTAATCTTGATTTGATGACATCACTTGATTAGATAGACGCAACATCATGTATAACATTGGAAGGCCCTAGATCACATTTCTAACACTAACTTACTTTAAGGCACTATGCTTACGTTAACCACCCACACTATATATATATAATAATAAATATATTATATTATATATATATATATAAAATATATAATAGAAATTGAAATATATAACCTACTCCCCGTTTACGAATACTGCAAAAATAGCATAGTCCTTAGTAAAATCTGCTTAAGTATCGAACTTTGGTGGTCCCATATAGTGGTTTGTCAGCAAGTCTCATTGATATACATTATTTGGAAAGGTGTAGAATCAATGATCAACTCAAATTTAATTAGCTATACATCATTATAAGATCTAATGGATAAGGAAAAACTAGAAAAGGCCTTTAGTAGCAACTAACGTATCAACTGTGTAAGGCCTCTTTGGTTTGGGCCACAGTCCTCTTGATATACTTATTTTGAAGGTAGAATCAATAGCAACTCAATTAATTACTATAAATTTAAAAGGATCCAATGAGAAGAAAAACTAGAATGAGCAAGAAAAAGAAATGGATATTTAGGACAACATTTCAAATAGGAGGGAAATTTTAAAGGAGACACGCATTCAATATTTTGAAGGTGCACTCTGAAATGTTGTTTGTTGTTTCTTCTCATCATATCACATTTTAAGTTTCTTCATGATTGAAACGCTAACTAACATAATATTAATAAGTAAATATATATATATATATATATATATATATATATATATATATAGTGAAGTGTTATATTGAGAACTCATTTTAGGTGCAGAACTTTACAGAACTCTTAAAGTGAACCAGAACCATTAGATGACTTTGATCAAAGGTTAATATTAAATGTGCCAAATTTGTAATTAAACAAAAGATAAAGACTTTTTTTTCATTAAACAAAAAGCTAAAAGGATATTATAGACATCTCATACAATTTTAAAAACCGTTTGAATTAACTTCTCATTTTCATCTCTCTTCCAATCTCTAAAACCTAAACTTTCACTGCCTCCATCCAAAAACTCCAGATCCGAAACTCATAAAAAACCATATCCAAAACTTAGTTGTTTACAGATCTTCACTTTTAAAAAGGTATGTTAAAAAGGTATGTACTCCAAATAAAAAACTCCAGATCCTCTCTTTACACGAAGGTTCTTCACATATTAAAAAGGTATGTACTCTTAATTATGCAAAATGATTGTTTTTTTGTTAAAAACTCTATTTCTATTTTACCAATGAGTGTTGACATCAACCGACAACAAAAACATTAATTTACTAACTTTATAATCACATGGTCATGGATGTGGTTTTAAAGTCTATTGATTTTTTTTGATTCACCGGTATTTGAGATCTATATAGATATTTAATTTTTGATATGTTATCGCTTTGGTTTGTGGTATCTAATTCTTTATACGTATATCAAAAAGATGTTAATCGGTGATGTAATCCTAAATTGTTGACTGGATGATTGGATTTTATTTTAGTGATTAATGTATTTAGTTGTAATTTGTTGCTTGGTTTTTATTATTTTACTCTACCGTCATGGCGTCATGTGATTTTATTAAATTTTAGATTTTAGGTGACTCATTGTGAATTTGCTTAGCAATTATACCTTAGTAAAATTGTTATAGTTATAATTTTTTTTGGAATTTAATTTTGTTGATATTTTGTTACAGTGACTATGATGAGTGAACAAGATGCTAAAGACGGTGTGTGATGAAAAATATCGACAAATGCATATACGTGTTTTAAAGACATGCACATATGTTTTTGGAAGGCGGACACATATGTTTTAATGAATTTGACTAGAAAGAGTAGCGTACACATATGTTCTTAGAAGGGTACTCATATGTTCTAATGTATTTGATGGGAAAGTGAAGCGTGCACATATGTTTTTGAAAGAGTGCACACATGTTTTTGAATGACGTGCACATTTATATTTGACAAGATACATTTGTATTTGAATTTTATTTCATTTTATATTAAATTTTGTGTATACTATTTATGTTTTGGTTTGTTTTCGAAAGACGTGCATATATGTTTTTAAAATATGTACACATATGTTATAATGAATTTAAAAGGCGTGCATATATGTTCTAATGAATTTGATGAGAAACCGCAGCGTGCTCATATGTGCAATTACTATTTTAAGCAAACAAGCGTGCACATATGTGCAATTACTATTTTAAGCAAACAAGTGTGATGTCTAAACAATTATACGTAGTACATATATGTAAAATTACAATATTAAAAAACACATATGCATCTATTTTTTTAAAACATGTATGTTAAAAACATATAAATTAAAAAAATATTTTTTTTTAATTTCAAAAAATAAAGGGCTTAAAAACGTTTTTTAATTAAAAAAAAGTGAAATAAAAATTAAAGTTTGTTTTACTATTATACCCTTTTAAATTAAATAAAAAGATTTAATGATACTAAATTCTTATTGGTCTATAAGAGTTCTGCACATAAAATGAGTTCTCAATATAACGCGCCCATATATATATATATAATAAAAATATATAACTATAATATATATATTTATATATATAATCTATAATATATTATATATATATATATATATAAATATATATAAGAGAGGAGAGAGAGATATAGGAAGAGGTCTACGTTTATTGTGGTGTATACCTTAAATAGAAAATAATAAATAATTGTTGGAACCAATATATTAAACTCAGATTGATGAAGATCAAATTTAAATGTGATGAGTGGTGCAATTTGGAAATAAAATATGAAAAACTCATTATCTAGTTATGTACCAACAAGATACCAATTCAAAAGAACATTAATAATCCACAATTATAATTTATATCCTTTTTTGTCAATCTTTAACATTAGTTTGTATGTGTCTTTGTTAACGAGAGTCTGCGACGATTGGTACAACCTTAATTACTTGGGCAAGCTAAACCAAATAAATTCACATAAGTATCCATTTCTAAGCGCGCGCGTTATAATTATTTATACACCTTACACAACTACCTTTTACTCCAAAAATGATTTTGATTCAAACAAAAACCAGTTGTTAGGCGAAAAATACCAACTGATACAAAGAGCCTATCAACTGATACAAAGAGCCTAATACAACTGATACAGAGCCTAAAAACTGACACATATAAACATCAACTCGAAACACGACCCTCACGAGCAGCACTTGTCATATGAAGGACAACTTGTGCACTTAGCTTTGACAAAGTTAATTCATAAAAAAGCTCCAAATAATGGATTAGTGGTTCGTCAGATAATGCATCTGGTTTACGGTGCAAAATCGGGGACCTTTGTTCCTATATGCATTAGCAGCTCAAACAGTAGTGCACTAGTCATCCTCCACAAAGGCAGCTATCTTCTTTCTCCTTGCCTCATTTCCTAATATCATTGCAGTGAAATTGACTAGGATTAGTTAAGTAAAGATTACGATTTTGAAAATAACAAAGCATACAATAGAAAAGTATTACACAAAAAATTAATGTAAAAGAGAACAACTATTATTGCGCGAGAGCCTACATAGGATAACTTGTCCCAAGAGTCTTTAATGTGTTGTTCCGCTGTATAATAGATCTAATTTATCATTACAAATATCTGAGGAGAGAAGACAAAACAGCAGATTTCGAGGAAGGTACCTGATTGTTTATATAACTGTAACATCACTTAGCAAAAGCGGAGACCCAAAAGGGGTGTCCCGGTTCTAGATCAGTAACCGGAACCAAGGCCGAATACAACCAACAGCTATGAATAAGCACCATAAAAAGAAAAAACCAACTAAGCCTACACAATGTAGTATAATTTAGTTACACTACCACCCGATCCCACCATACCAACAGAACACACAGTAGTTCACACAACAAAACTTAAACACAACACTAAAAAAAAAGGTTTTGATCCCCTTGGCTCGGGGGGGCAGTCATTCACACCTAGCTAACTCTTTCCCACCGACACTCAACAACCCTGACCAACAATATTTAAACCTCGACTATATACAATACTAACATGAACCAATACACCGTCAATTCTAAACTACAACCCATCTATCGCTCAAATCATGGCCCACACAACACAACTGTAACTGACCGCTCGACACTACAAAACCCGCGCCGTATTTGAAACGTATGACACTACCAAACTGAACTTGGAAACTATAAATCTTGGTGAACTAAACATCAACCTGACCTCGAAAACAACCTCAACCAGCCTCTACATAACTACTCCAGCTAAGTGTATCACAACCCCAACTGGTACAACAAAAATTGCAACTACCTTACACAAGACTAATACTTGATAAACGAATTAAAAAAATAAAAGATTCCTATTGAACTATTGACACACAAAAACCTCGTGTAATAACACAAAACACAATGTGTTTTGAACCAAGTGGAAAACAAAATCAGAATCTGCGGTAAATACAAGTCTGGCAAATAACCAATTTGCATTAGATGAATCTGGATCTTGTTTACATAAATCGAATAAGAAGAAAAAGAAATATAAAAATAATCTAATATATTAAGTCACACATATAAACAAGTCATTATCTACTGATTAACGATTACAAGTGATAAATAAGAGGGCGACTTTTAAGTTGCATTATGTCTTCTGCTTGTATGAGTTCTCGGATAATCCACATTGTCAAAATTAAGAGTTATCGATAAACAAGTCGGGGGTAGCTTATTTGGTATAAAACTAATAAAATGACAATCAGACCTTTCATATCTAACCTATAAAGACAAACAAGCTCCCTCGATATTTTATAAATTTGAGCAAATGACGTAATTTTCCCTCAATACCATATCGTTAAAAAAGTAATCAAATTGAAACACTATGTTAACATTACTTACTTGTGCTAACTCCGTATAACTTACAAGCAGAAAAATGACCCTATCCTAAACACCCTCTAAGTACGCAACAATTATGGTTTCGATCAGAAATTGTCAATCTTCCGATGAGATCGTGGCGGTCTACAGTTTTAACCCGCGAAAATCACGATCAAAATGCACCAACAATGGTTTTGAAAATGTGATGTGGAAGTTAATATCTTGGTAGACTAGACGATGGGTGGTCTCTTGTCAGAGGTGCGGTAGACTAGAAACGTCTTTGATCCGTATTTTTGGAATAAAACAAGATTAAGATTGTGGTTGTCATTGATATTTAAGAGAGAGGAGAAACTCTGAGAATTATATTTTGAGAGACCAAATTACTAAGGCTATCTAGTGATATGCGAGTAGTATGTTTATAAAAGACGGAAGAAAAAGTAAATACCAGTAATATGCCCTTATAAGCTTTAACTGTAAAAAGATTGATTAACATAATCAGCATAAAATGGCCAATTGACATTTATTATGATATTTCCAATATAAAACCACTTAAAAAGTGGTTTATCACATGATACAAAAATATATATATATATATATATATATATATATATATATATATATATGGCGACAAAATTCCTTTATCTTCACCTTACTCTATATTAATTAACATGTTGTTGACCGATAGATTAGAGTATTAGACTACATATTAACATACTTGAGTGTATGAACAGTTGTAGAGCAATTATAAGCATCTATTATGGTTTAACTTTTCATCTCTTTGGAATTTAAAAATTTGTTTAAAAACAAAATTTACACAAAAAGCCTTTCAAGTTTTCACTGTTTACGATTTTTTTAAATAACAAACTTTATTTATCAAATATCTAACAAATACGTAGCGATTTTTTAGATAAAAAATATATTGTAATAAAGGCCTCTGAATTACGAACAAAACGAGCCCAATATTGATATGCTTCAAACGTGCTTATCATTTTATAAAAAATGTTGAAGTTTACTATATACGACTTTTTTATATAACAAACTTTATTTATTAAATATCTAACAAATACGTAGCGAGCTTTTTAATGAAAAATATACCGAGATAAAGGCCTCTCGATTATGAACAAAACGAGCCTAATATTAATACGCTTCAGACGTACATATGATTTTATAAAAAAATGTTGAATTTTAGTATATGTTTTTAGAAAGAAAAAAAGACAAAAAAACTTTCAAAACACACACTTTGCTTGATACTTTAAAAAAATACCCTAAAGTTTGTTTAAAATAATCAATTAAAACACGAATTAAGTAGACCCTTATTTTACAAATGCTCGATGATTCAACTAACAATTATCTTTCAAAAGTAAATAATAATAGCCCCATCGCAATGCGCGATCAACATTCTTTCTCGTTTATTCACACAAAACAGAAACCCAAGAGATCGATCATACATGCAGTAGCTTGATACACACCACTAGGAACAACTAAGTCCGATAATGGATTACAATGGCTTGGGTTCTCAAGAAAATAAGAAAACGAATACCGAAAGCTTGATTGTATTATCAATGACGGATGTTTATTACAAGTTGGTTAGAACTGTTACAATTGGGAAAGGAGAATTAGAGAAAAAGAGAGAAATCTTAATAGGCTAATTGGGATAATGTACAAACAAAAGTATTTATAGTCCTAAAGCTAGTTTGGAGTTCGGTAATTCAGCTGGTTACTTGCATGTGTCTTGCATGTGATATGACTTAAACCTTACTCGTGCCTTGCACGTGAGCTCTACAAAGTGTATTGTATCAATCCACTTCCCTTAAAAATGATCTTGACCTCAAGATCAGCAACTAAAGAGCTTCAGTTTCAGTTCATAAGCTTCAACAAAATCAAGATCAACAAACTAAAGAACTTCAGTTTCTAAGCTTCAGTTTCTGGGCTTCAGTTTCTAAAAGCACAGGTTTGAATTTACACCCCTTCTTCAGTTCCCAGCTTCTGCAACAAAAGTGAATGTTTTAATTGTCATCATCTACTAATCTGTTCTTCAAACAAACACTCCCAAATCTTAAGCCAAGCACCCCTCACGTAGCTCAACCTAGTAGTCCATTGTTCTAAACTAACAATTCCAGGCTGCAAATACTCAAAACAAGCTGGTGAGAATAGATATACTCCATAGCATGTCTCTTCCCATTTCTTCTTTCTATTAGGCCATCTCCAAACGTCAAACTTCCATTTCCCGTACTCAAGTTGCATTTTGCGTGACATGTTTTTTTCCTCTTAGGCCATTTCAAAATATCAAACCTTCAACCTCTATTCTTTACTTTACACTTCGCCCTTTTTTTTCTCTTTGTCCATTTTCATATGTCAAACTTGAGTTGACGAAAACTACCTTCATTATTCGTAGCATCAACATCATTCAATTCCATTTGAACCTCTATACCAGGTTTAACCATTTCCAGATCACTCAATTTCTTATTTGCAAAGAACTCATTTTCACAAATAAGAACTTTAGTATCAATATCATGGACATCGAAATCATTAACAAACACATTCAAATCTTTATCCTCATCTTCCCAACCTTAAACATACCACATAACGTGACGTTTTCCAAACAGATAAACACCCTTTTGTCTACAACTCTCATTTGGAAACATTTTATTCCCCTTTACAGAACTTTCTTTTTTCTCTTTTTGGTCAGCAACGTTTAATGTTTCCTCCTCTAACATCTTCGAATGACCACTTAAAAATTCTCGCGTTGTTGCCTTTTCATTAACCAACAACTTGATATTCAAATCATTGTTGTTCGACTCTTTCAAATCTTTACTACTCACACTTTCTTGTTTATTAGCCGAAGACCTCTCATTGCTTTTATTCCTGTCATAACTATTCGCACCATCGATAATTTCACCACCATGAACCAAACTACTCAAACCTATTCTTTTATTCTTGTTTTCAATCTCATACTTTTCACTAGCAAAATTATTAGTAACCTCGAGACATTTGTTTTTGTCCTTCAATTCAACTAATTCATTCAATTCTTCATTAAGTTTAATAGGCGCAATGAGTTCCAAACACTCAATTTCTTTACCATCGACATCTTCTTTACCAGATTCCCCTCTTTAGCAATTGTTTTTATTGATTACATTCCCTTATCTATTATTAGTTGTCGTCCTCTCACTTACCCTCATCTTTCAAGGTTACTGTTTACAGTTAGCATCATCCTGACCCCATTCATCAAAATTTAACCCAATAACTATATTTTTCACTTACCTATCGAAATCCTCTTTACTACTATATCAAATCCTCCGTCAAACTAATATTAATTTGATCACTTTCTTTTGAATCGTTTGTAACATCAACCAAATTAGGTGTTAGCGGAATATGGGTCTGAGAGTGTTCTTCATGACTCATAGCACAAGATATATATATATATATATATATAAGAACGACCTTAAAAAAGAGTCGTAAAACTGATTCATTGGATTTAAACAAATTCTTTGTTACAAAAGCCCATAGCTTCACTTGTTCATTGTTCAAAAGATAAAGATTCTAGCACATAACAAATATTTTCCCAAAATGTAATGCGACCAAATCTTTTGATGCACATGACTTCCAAAATATAACCACCAATGTATTTGTGGAAAACTAGAAGGGGGGTTGAATAGTTTACCGCTTTTTAAATTAATGTTATGTTTGTTTATAAAAACTTAGATTCGACTTTATGTGAATTCACAATATGCACAATATAGACAATTTAACTAATCAAGTAAGTAATGATAAGATGTAAATAAATGTGTAAAATAAGAGATAAGAGATGGAAAGATCAAACCACAACATGAGGATTTATAGTGGTTCGGTAACGAAGCACCTCTTCGCCCTACTCCACTCCCTGAGCACCAAACTCGAGAGTTTTCTTCACTACGTCAACAAGCTCCCTTTAGGCGAAGAAAACCGTACACAACTTAGCTTACACCAATTTCCGACACTAAGCTAAATGTTAAGTTCTAATCCTAGCTAGAACCAATCTATCACAACACAACACACCACTTCACGGCAATTCTCAACTTGGCTTATGTGACAACCGTGATTTGAGCAGGTCAGTTATACCTTTAGAATTGGCTAATAGTTCATTTTATGTGTTTAAGTGTTGCTCTATGTGATTTTATGTGTGCTAAGTGAGTTAATTATGTGCTTGATATCATTTTGAGGTGTATGGGCATCTCTTTTTGAGTATGTTATGTTGGATAATGAGTATTCTATTTGTTCACGTTTAGTGATAATGGAAGTGAATGACGTATTGCATGTAATGCTATGTTAATAGTTGGATAATTAAGTGTTAAGCGTTTATGGGAAATGTGGCATTATAGAATTGAAATAAGTGAGTGAAATATGGAATTTTATAGCAAACTTTCTAAAAATAGAAAGTGGGTTGATGAAATGAAAGTTATATTTAGAAAGTCTAGTTTGTAGCGTTTAAGTAAAAAGGTTTAATCAAATTAGCTTAGGTTTTTATAAAAAACTTAAGGTAATATATGTAATAATATAAATAATAATAATAAAAAAATAAAAATAAAAAAATATATAGGGGGGATTTCGTCCGGCCCAAAAGAAAAAAAGAAGAAAAAGGGGTGTTTTAGTTAAACTAGGATTTGTTAAAGTTATTATCTAAAAACCCTAACATAATTTTAGTCTCACTTTGCCTCTCTCTTCTCCCCTTGTCGTCAACTCAGCTCCAAGAAACAAGGAGATCAAAATTTTGATCCAAGATTTTGTGAGCTAGATCGTGCAGGATCGAGTAAGAACGCTAGGTATTAATCTTTCCCTTGATTAATCCTTTTGAATATATATATATATATATATATATATATATATATATATATATATATATATATATATATATATATATATATATGTAACAATTAATTAATGATGGATTCTAGGGTTCATAAAATACAGCATATTAATGATAATTAATGATGTTAGAAAGATTAGGGCTTGATTTGGGTTGTGAACATGTAATTGATTAGGTTTAATTCACATTAAAACTTGATTTTAGGATGAGCAGAATTTAGGGCTGTGTTTACGAGTGATTATCTCCATGATGGTAATAGCTTTTGTCAAGTTTCCAGTGTCTATAATGTAGCTCAGAGAGTTTAGTTTCCAGAACATCTGGCCTCGATAGTTTTTAAAGTCGGGAAGTCATTCAATTGTTGGTTATGAGAAAAGTGGTCAAAACAGTAAATACGGGTCTGATTTATGGCAGATTATGAGGTGTAAAACCCCACTTAAAATTCGAATTTAGCTTAGACCTTATACAGGTGTTTAGTTCTATGTGTCTATTAGAAATCTCCCAAATAATAGCTTCTGATTTGGAGTCTAAGTATGCTTTTTAGATCCAAACTTTTTAGTGTGCAAACAAATCCGAATTGGGACTGTTTTGAAGTTTGATTTCTTAGGAGCACTTGTGCATGTAATTGACTCCTGGGAATCTTAAGGTAGTTAATATACTCATTAATGAACATAGAATATTTTTGGTTTGAATTATAGAGGTCAGTAAGTAAGGGTTTTGAGTACGTTAAGTCGCGGTAAAATTCTGTAGTTTTGAACAAATTATGACTAACTAGTGAAACTTGGTAATGAAGTGGTTAAAGTTGGGCATGGTGTCAAGGTGACCCGTGAGGGTAACTAAACATCTTAGACATCCATCAAATGATTGTTACATGTGCTTAAGCTTTTGGCTTAGTAGCGTGTAACGCGTGTTTGTTTTGATTGTTTAGTTTCATGCAAGGATTTGGAATTTGCTTAAGCATGAGGTAAGTTTCATAACCCTTCTTTTCTTATGATTTATTGGGGTGAAAATGATACAAAGTGTTTGAAAATGTTTTGATTACTGTGATAATGTGTTGTCAAAGATGCATGGACTATACATGACTATTGTATGTTATGTGCTACATGTTTTGTGATGCGATATTGAGAATTATGAACTAAGTCAGGGGGGATCACCTGCGGGTATCCATGGCCTGTTTAGTGGAAGGTACTGTGGCCTAGTGATTCGTTGACGGTATATATATAAAATACCACTAGGCAAATCCAAACTCTTCACCCTTGACAAAGGGAAAAAGTCAAAATTGCGCAGGGTTCGCCCCTAGTCTTCTACTCATTTCCCTCCCTCCGTGTGTGTTCACGACGGAGGGTATCCTAGAGTTACCCATTACTGTATGATGTGAATCGTGGGCACGTTCGTCCACAATGGTGGTTGTTTGGTATGATTGCACTGTTACGCTTGTAATATAGTAGCTTAAATTCGCTACCATGTTTGATTAATCACAGTAATTTATTTTAAAGATTAAATTTTGTGTTGTAAACCTATGACTCTCACTAACCTTTGTGTTGATGTTTTTAAGCATCATTTCAGGTGAGCATCAAGAGGATGTTAAGACTAGGAGATAGTGCTAAGAGAAAGTAGGCTGCATGCGGAGGTCAACTCTTAGATTTATGTTCATGCATTTGATTGATGATTTGGGATTGACTTATTTAGGTTGTTTTGGATGTTGCAATTGTCATGGATATTGGCGAGGAACCCCCTTCTCATCAATAAAGAAGCCTTTTGTTTAACTTCATGTTGTTTTTGGATATTTCTCATGACAATTTGTGTCTACTAGTGGTTTATTTATTGATTTAGTTCTTCTCTATTTTAGTCGTCATTGGTGTTGTGATGATATCCATTCTTGTTAGCCTCGTGTTTCCCCGCCTCGGCGACGGTGTCGACAGATTGGTTTCTGAGCATTTGGTTTATAGAGAAGTGTTGGTTGTGCCTTAGTCTATAACCTAGGGGTCCTTCATGTAGATGATTTAGGGCTTAAGTGCTTAATGTATAACTCATTATGCTCCCCTTATTTTTGCATAGATTATTATCTGTATTTTGCTAGTTGTCATCTTTAGTTATTTTGTCTTCCATTAATACTGATATGATATGTATTACTTTCTTTGTATTTTAGCTATTTGTTTTTTCCCTCTACCCGTAAGAAGTCTCGTTGGGGAACCGTTTTCTCAATTGGACTTAAGCATTATAAGGAGCCTCTTGTGGAACGGGAGTTAGGATAGTTGATTGTTTGTCAGATGCGTGTAATAGGGCTAGACCCACAGTTGTCGGGTGATTCTTGCGGAGGCAAAGTCAAACCCAAGCGAGGCCCAACATAAGTTTATCCCGTCCTTTACCTCTTCATGTTGTTATTGATTATTTCTTTCAGATATTTTGTATTTTGGGAATTGTTGCGAGCCTTCGTTTCTTATGTTGTTTCGATTTTATATTTTTGTAGAGGTAATAGTTGTAGATGGAACTTCCTTTATGTGTTAATTAGAGTGTTTAAGAGGTGCATGTGGTATATGTTGTTATATGTGAATTATGATTTGATATGGGTAATTTAGAAGTGAGTACACATTGAAAGGAGACGACTTATATTTATGGGGCCAACATAATTATAAAGGCTTCACACACGTAGACTTGTTCTGACCATGATTGCATTTATTTGTGTTTGGTTGTAACCGGTGGTCAGTGTAATATTTTTTATATTTGATATGTGTGATCTGATAAGGAGGGTGGTATGGGTAGAGAATTATTCTATTTACCCTAATTGGTGGATATTGGTTAAGTTGAGTTGTAAGATAGTAAGTTTCACTTCTTATCTAGTATTCCTTGTAATTCTATTTTGCTATTATAGTGGTTTGCTCGTTTGCTCGGTTTTTTTGTTCGGATTTTCATAAGTCTACGACCTAGCTTCCTTTCATGTACTTTTGGTTAGTAAAGGATATCCTGATTTTTCCTATTCGCGTCTCGGTGTATCTTTGGTTGTTCAGGAATTTGCTCTTTCGATTATAGGCGCGTTTCGTTATTCTTTCGTTGCATTAATTTCTCCGTTATGAGTATCAAACGTTTCTTTTAAGAACCTAATTCGTTCCTAGCATATTAGTGTCAATCAATCTACTCCCTTGGTTTTTCGTAACCCGTTGTGATGTGTTAGGATCCTCCATGCCTTGTAGGTTTTGTTTTGTTGATTGTATTTTGGATAAGACCTTAGGATAAACGGGTCATGGTTTAGGAATTAGCTTAGTTTTAGGGTTTAAGGTTTTGAATTAGGGTTTTGAGTATAAAAATAGATATGAAAGCTTATAAATGGATTAATTAGGGTTTAAATAATGTATAATGAGTGTAATAGCTTGTACACAAGTGGTGGTGAAGAAATTAGAATGAAAACGGAGGTAAAACGGCTATTTTAGAGATCATGTTTAATGACTTGTATATTGAGCTTTTAAAGACTTGTACTTTGATTTAAAGAGATTTTATATTTCATATGAGATGTTATATTACTTGTACATATGCTTTAGTATCTTGTGCATTCACTTTAGATGTTAATCTTTCCATGAGATTAGGGTTTAGAGGTATACGATAACGGTTTAAAGCCCGTTTTGATATAACGTTGTGAATGGTACATTATAGGAATAATGTATTTTGTAAAAAGAATATGATGATATTAACTTGACATGTTATGATGTTTGCTTGAAATATGAAGATAGGATGGTCATAAATAGGATGGTCATAAATAGGTTGCGTGAGCTCATCTACTTTAGTTATGACATACTGAGATATATAAGTAATGTAATAAAGCAAAAAATTTCCCTGTACAATTGTGATCATATTAAAATGGGTTTTGCATTTGATGAAAAATCTTGGGTTGTTATAGATTCGTTGGTGCAGCCCAATTTTTAATTGCCTCGATCTTAGTAGGATCGACATGAATACCTTGATTATCTATCACATGCCCAAGAAATTGTACCGAGTTTATCCAAAATTCAAACTTAGAGAATTTTACGTACAACTGCTCCATTTTTAGCGATTCTAAGATGGTCTTCAGATGTTCCTTGTGTTCCTTTTTACTTCAGGAGTAAATCAGAATGTCATCAATAAACACGATCACAAACTTGTCGAGATAAGGTTTACACACCCGATTCATCAGATCCATGAATACCGCCGGTGCGTTGGTTAAACTAAATGGCATCACTTAGAACTCGTAATGACCATAACGAGTCCTAATTGCTGTTTTTAGAATATCTTCTTCTCAAACTCGAAGTTGGTGATAACCTGATCGTAGATCAATCTTTGAGTAAACTCTTGAACCTTGAAGTTGATCAAATAAGTCATTGATTCTTGGTAGGGGATAACGGTTCTTTATGGTTAACTTATTAAGTTCTCGATAGTCGATACACGTCCGAAATGATATGTCCTTCTTCTTAACAAATAATACCTGGAGCTCCCCAAAGTGATGAGCTTGGTCGAATAAATCCTTTATCCGAAAGCTCTTGCAGTTGTTCAGCCAATTCTTTCATTTCCGACATAGCTAACCAATATGGTGCACACACCACCGGTGTTTCCCCAGGCACTAGATCAATCTGAAACTCAGCTTGATGAGTTGGCGGGATTCCCGGTAAGTCTTTAGGAAACACTTCCGGAAAATCTCGTACAATAGGCACATCCTCTAGTCGTTTCTCTGTCGACTTCTTCTTCGTCACATGAGCCAAAAACAACTGACATCCTCTCTCTATGTACTTTTGAGCCTTTATACAAGATATGACACTTAATCGGAATTTGCTTCTATCACCCTCAATTGTCAGTGTCTTATTGTTGTAAGGAATATGAACAATCTTGTCACCACACATGATAACCGCGCGATGCTCGGATAACCAGTCCATTCTAATAACAACATCAAAACTTCCTAACTCGATCGGTAATAAATCAATTTTGAACAGGTGGTTTAATAGGTTCAAAGTGCAACCACGCAAAACGGTATTAGTGCTTACTACTTTTCCATTAGCTAATTCTACTTCATAACTAGTATCTAGTGTAGAAGGTACATTATCAATCAAGGTACTAAAAGTAGTAGACACAAAACTTTTATCGGCACCCGAGTCAAATAAGATACTAGCATAATGATTATTGAGCAAGAACGTACCCGTGACCACATTCGGGTCCTGTTGTGATTCCTCGGTCCTCGTGACATACGTCCTTCCTTGAGCACCCTCATTCTGATGGTCTTTCCTCTTAGGACACTTGTTCTTGTAGTGTCTATTCTCTCCACACCCAAAACACATGATTGTCTGTTGTGTGTTTCCTCCTGTGGCAGGGGTCTTAACTCTACAGTTCCTTGTTTGATGACCCACTTTCTGGAAAATTCCGCACTTGACATTACACTGACCATTATGATGCAGCTTGCATTTGTTTCATAATGGTAAGTTCCCAGCATATACTATTCCTTTAGCTAGGGCAACAACATAAGCTTTAGTAGCTTCTTGTCTTCGGTTTTGCTGATGGTGGTGGGTGTTGTTTCGGTAGTTGTTTTTATTACCTCTCTGCTGCTCTTCCTACTTCCTCTTATTGCTATCACCGATTCTTATAGGTTTAGCCTAAACCACTTGATCCACTAAACCACGAGCCATGCTAACGGCCTCATGAATGTTAGCGGGCTTTGATGATGTTACATTTCCCTTGACCCTTTCGGGAAGCCCCCAAATGTAACGTTCAATCTTCTTATACTTGGGTGTAACCAAAAAAGGACACATCAAGGCTAACTCGTGGAAA
The DNA here is from genome assembly GCA_026074375.1 of Tanacetum coccineum. NCBI lineage: Eukaryota > Viridiplantae > Streptophyta > Magnoliopsida > Asterales > Asteraceae > Tanacetum > Tanacetum coccineum. The sequence continues at coordinate 67,893 of BQNB010008975.1, forward strand.
TGGTCAGTGTATCCATCAATGTCATCTCCCTTTATAATTAAGTTCCACAACTCTTGTTTCATTTTCTATATTTCAATCCTCGGACAATACTCAACAATCATCGTCTCTTTCAATTCATTCCAATGGATTTGGTTTGCAGCATCGATTCCCAAGGTGTGGACATTGCCGTTCCACCAAGTCAAAGCACGACCATGTAAAGTGCATTCAACATACTTAACTCTGTCTTCATCAGCACATTTACTAATCTAAAAAACTGACTCCAGCTTCTCAAACCATCTACTCAACACTACAATGCCTTCTGATCCACTAAATGTGTGAGGATAGCAAGCTAAAAAGGTCTTATAAGTACACCCGCAGACATCAGGTGCTATATTTCCTACCGTGTTTCCTTCAGCATTTTCACTAGCTCCTCTAGCATTTCTTCTAGCTCTTCTAGCATTTCCTCCAGCTCCTCCAGCATTTCCTCTACCTCCTCCAGCATTACCTCCACCTCCCCCGACATTATTCGCTCTATTTTCCTCATGTTGCGTAAGAGCTGCGGCCATAGCCTCGGTCACACGATCAATAATAAGTTGCTCAATGGCACTTCGCTTTATTCGTCTTGGTGGCATAGTTCTATTAACAATACAAATACGTAATCCAATAAGAATCCGTATGATATCTAAATCGAGATACATAATAATAATAAAAGAAATGAGATAGAACGAGAATATAAACAACCATGATAACAAATGATACAACATAAAGCTACATAATTTTCATTACATAAGATAAGTTTTTACATAAGCTGCTTTGTTTTACAAAATGTGCTAAGACTAGAACAACCGACATCATAACGCCTACTAACTGAGACTCTCAGTTTAGTGGCAGTACAAAAGTCCTACACTTGAAAATAAAAACTAGTCTACTGGAAACCATCGGGTGGTCCTTGCGACCCTAATGGTCGAGCATCTCCATAAACTACCAAAAAATTAATGCTCTCACTAGGGCGTGCCTCCACAACTGTGACAACCGTGATTTGAGCAGGTCAATTATACCTTTAGAATTGGCTAAGAGTTCATTTTATGTGTTTAAGTGTTGCTCTATGTGACTTTATGTGTGCTAAGTGAGTTAATTATGTGCTTGATATCATTTTGAGGTGTATGGGCATCTCATTTTGAGTATGTTGTGTTGGATAATGAGTATTCCATTTGTTCACGTTTAGTGATAATGGAAGGGAATGGCGTATTGCATGTAATGCTATGTCAATAGTTGGATAATTAAGTGTTAAGCGTTTATGGGAAATGTGGCATTATATAATTGAAATAAGTGAGTGAAATATGAAAGTTTATAGCAAACTTTCTAAAAATAAAAAGTGATTTGGTGAAATGAAAGTTATATTTAGAAAGTCTAGTTTGTAGCGTTTAAGTAAAAAGGTTTAATCAAATTAGCTTAGGTTTTTATAAAAACTTAAGGTAATATATGTAATAATATAAATAATAATAATAAAAAAAATAAAAAAAATAGAGGAGTGAGGGTTTTGGCCGGCCCAAAAGAAAAGAAAAAAAAGTAGATATTAAAAACCCTAACTCATTATTTTTTTTGGCCTCCTTCTCCTCCATGTATGTGTGTCGACCTCAGCCCCAAGAGAGCAAGAAGAAAAAAATTTTGATCCAAGTTTTTGTGAGCTAGATCGTGTCGGATCGAGTAAGAACGCTAGGTATTGATCTTTCCCTTGTTTAATCCTTTTTAAATATATATATATATTATATGATATAATATATATATACTATAATATAAATATATAGATATATAATATAGTATATAAAATATATATATATTATAATATATATGTAACAATTAATTAATGATGGATTCTAGGGTTCATAAAATACAACATATTAATGATAATAAATGATGTTTAATCATATTGCAATGATTATGGGTTAGTTAAGATATAATGGTGTAGTTCGTTAGTTAGGGTTTAGATCGCTTTAGGAACTTGAATTAGAATAGGGCAAGAATTTAGGTTTGTGTTGTTCGGTTTTATCTCAGAATGAGAATAATAGAGTTTTGGTTCCAATTTCCGGTGTTTATAATGTACGCTCAGAGAGAGTCTAGTTTCCAAACATCCAATCCGCCTCGAGAGTTTTTTAAGTGATCATCTTCAAATGTTGGTTACGAGAAAAGTAATCAAAACAGTAAATACGGGTCTGATTTAGGGCAGATTACGAGGTGTAAAACCCCCACTTAAAATTCGAATTTAGCTTAGCCCTTCTACAGGAGTTTATTTATATGTGTCTAATAGAAATCCCCCAAAGGAGAGATCTGATTTTGGAGTCATAAGAATGTCTTTTAGATCAAACTTTTAAGTGTGCAAACAGATCCGAATTGGGACTGTTTTGAAGTTTGATTTTCTTAGGAGTACTTGTACATGTAATTGACTCTTGGGAATCAAAAGGTAGTTAATATACTCATTAATGAACATAGTTTATTTTTGGTTTGAATTATGGAGGTCAGTAAGTAAGGGTTTTGAGTACGTTAAAGTCGCGGTAAATTCTCTAATAAATTATAGTTAACTAATGTAACGTGTTAATGAGGAGGTTAAGGTTGGGCATGGTGTCGGGGCGACCCATGATGGTTAATCAAACCCTTAGACATCCATCATATGATTGTTACCTGTGCTTAAGCTTTTGGCTTAGTAGCGTGTAACGCGTGTTTGTTTTAATTGTTTATTTTCGTGCAAGGATTTGGAATTTGCTTAAGCATCAGGTGAGTTTCATAGCCCCTCTTTTCTTATGTTTTATTAGGGTGGAAATGATGCAAGTATTTTAAAAATGTTTTTAAGTTGCTGTGATTATGTGATTTTATTTAGTGCATGAGCATTTACGTGGTTATTATATGTTATGTGCTACATGTGGTAGTTTCTGTGTGTTCCAATTGGAGGGTAGCGATGCTACCCATTATATTTTTGTGTGTTCCAATTGGAGGGTAGTGCTTCTACTCATTTCTGTGTGTTCCGATCGGAGGGTAACGAAGTTACCCATAACTGTATGATGTGGATCGTGGGCACGTTCCATCCCAATTGTGGTTACTTGGTATGATTGCATGTTAGCTTGTATAGTAGCTAGCTTAATTGTCCTGCCATGTTTTATTAATCACAGTAATTTATTTTAAAGATTGGATTTCGTGTCGTAAACCTATGACTCTTACCAACCTTTGTGTTGACGGTTTTAAGCATCATTTTTAGGTGAGCATCAAGAGGTTGAGACTAGGAGAAGTGGCTAGAGAGAGCCTAGGCTGCATGCGGAGTTCAATCTCCTAGTTTTATGTTATGTTATTAATTGAATGATTTTGATTGATTTGTTTAGGTTGTTTTGGATGTTGCATGTCTGGATATTGGTGAGGACCCTTTTTCTCATCAATATAAGACGCCTTTTGTTTTATCATGTTGTTTGGATATTTTCATGACACTTTGTGTCTATAGTTGGTTTATTTATTGCATTTTAGTTCTCTCTATTAGACGCCATAGTGTTGTGATGATATCCATTCTCGTTACGCCTCGTGTTTCCGCCTCGGCGGGGTGTGACAGATTGGTATCAGAGCCATTGGTTATAGAGAAGTAGGTGGTTGAGCCTAGACTATAACCTAGGAGTCCTTCATGTAGATGCATTTAGGGCTTAAGTGTTTAATGCTATAACTGCTATGCTTCCCCTCTATTTTTGCATAGCTTATATATCTCGTATTTTGCTAAGTTTTCATTTAGTTATTTTGTCTACCATTATTTGATATAATATGTATTACTTTCTTAGTATTTTAGCTATGTTTTTCCCTCACCCGTAAGAAGTCTCGTTGGGGAACCGTTTTCCCAACTGGACTTAAGCGTTATAAGGAGCCTCTTATGGAACCGAAGGAGATAGGATAGTTGATCGTTTGTCATAGGGCTAGACCCGCAGAGTCGGGTGATTCTTGCGGAGGCAAAGTCAAACCCAAGTGAGGCCCATCATAAGTTTATTTCGTCCTTTACCTCGTCATGTTGTTATTGATTATTTCTTTCGGATATTCGTATTTTGGAAGTCGTTGCGAGACTTTCGTTCCTTTATGTCGTTTCGATTTCAATTTGATATAAGTAAGTAGTTATTTGATGGAGCATCCTTTATGTGTTAAGTTGGAATGGTTTAAGATGTGCAATGTGGTATATGTGCTTATATGTGAATTATGATTGATATTGGTGATCTTGGAAGTAAGTACACGTGTGAAAGGAGACACTTATAATTATGGTGGCCAACATAATTATAAAGGCATCACACACGTAGACTTGTGACCATGATTGCATTTATTTGTGTTTGGTTGTAAGGTGGTAGTGTAATATGTTTTTCTTTGATATGTGTATTCATGATAAGGATGGTGGTATGGATAGAGAATTATTCTTTTACCCTATTTAGAGGGTATGTTAAGTTGAGTTGTAGAGATAGTAAGTTTCCCTTCTATCTAGTATTTGTGGATACCTAGTATTGCTATTATAGAGGTTGCTCGTTTGCTCGGTTGTTTGTTCGGATTTCCTAAGTCTAAGCTTAGCATCCCTTCATCGTACTTTGTTAGTAAGGATACCTGATTTTTCCTATTCGACGTCTCGATGTATATTGGTTGTTCGGAATCTGCTCTTTCGATTATAGGCGCGTTTCGTTAGTTCTTTCGTTGCATTGATTACTCGTATGAGTATCAAACGTTTCTTTTAAGCACTAATTGTTCCTAACATATTAGTGTGGATTATTACTCCCTTGGTTGTATATCCCTTGGTTTTCGTAACCCGTTGGCGAAGTGTTAGTGTCGATGCTTTTAGGTTTGCTCTCTTGATCGTTATTTTGGATAAGACCTTACGTTTTCTTTTGGGTACGTAACGTCTTGCATGAGTTTTCTTGTACGAGTTCGTTTGATTTTATTTTGAGTATATGGTTCCTGGTATTTTCTTTCGTTTTCAAACAATAGAATTGTGTTAGAGCTGTACGTGTTTTAGATCTTGGGGTTGGTATTATGGTGTCATTTGTTTGAGTAACATAATTTTCATTAATTGTTGTCTAATTATAAAAACTCTTTGGAAGTATTGTGTTAGTGTTTGAGAAAAACTGTGTTTAAAATGATCTTTGTAAAAAAAATATGTTTAAATGGTCTATACAAATAGGATATGAAAATTTTTAAGTGGTTTAATAAATTTTATTTTATTATAAAAAGCTGGTTTAAAGTGATTCATAGTGGTAAGGTACGATATACCATTAGATAACCATCTCTAGATTTTTTATGACAACCAGAATGAATTTTATAAAGATTAAATTTAAGACAATTTTATTTTATTATTTTTAAAACGATTTTTATACTTAAAGTGAGTTTCTTAATTTAAATTGATTTTTATAAAAACATTATTTAATTTGGTCTTTCGAGTAAAGTCGATAATTGGTATAAGAATTTTCGTCTTTCGTATTGATATTTTTTTTATGTTAGCAAAACAAGCATATATTTGGCATTTTAAGTTCATTTTTGGTTATTTTAGCTCGTTTTTAAAGGTAAAAGGTATGTGTATTTAAGCACATACCAATTCACGTCTACATGCATATGTGGAATCTCCTATATGCATTCCAGCCTTTGACTCGATATTCGTTTGTTATCCTATTCGATTGTTCGTAACCCTTGGAGTTCGTTGATACCATTGAGTCGTGGAAGCTTTGATGTGCTTGTGGGAATGGACCGGTTGTCCAAGAGGAAGTTTGGGATAGTATGTCATGGGAAGGTGGTTAGGATACCATTGGAAGGTGATGAGATACTTCAGGTTCATGGTGAATGTACTCAAGGAGTCATGAAAACCTTAATGAACACTAAGGTAGGTGAATGGAAATTGAGTTGTATTTCCGTCATACGAGACTTTATTGACGTGTTTCCGGAAGACTTGTCAATGACCACCGTAATGACAAGTTGAGTTCCGCGTAGACTTAGTTCCTGGAGTGACGCCAGTCGCGAAGTCTCCATATCGTCTAGCACCTTTGGAAATGCAAGAATTGTCTGAACAACTTCAAGAGTTGCAAGACGAAGGTTTCATACGACCTAGTCATTTTCCGTGAGGAGCACCAGTGTTGTTTGTTAAGAAGAGGAGCATGGAGTTCATTTGAAGTTAGAGTTGGAATTACTGAGGAAGGAGAAGTTGTATGCTAAGGTTACTAGTGTGAGGCAGTGAAGAATTAGGAAGTACCTACGACACCATCCGAGATATGATTATTCTTAGGATTGGTAGGTTACTTACCTACGTTTTATCGCAAACTTTTCTAAGATTGTTTCCCTAACTTAGAGGAATCAAAAGTATGAATAGGGCGCAGAACGAGAAGAGACTTTCTAGACTTTAAGGAATGATTTGTGTGACGCCTCGATTAATCGAATGTAGGGGTTGATGCGTTGAGAAGAAATGGAGAGTGAAACTAAGACGAGTAAGAGCAATGTCCATGACTATCTAGTCAAGTGTTAAGGATAAGATATTGGCTACTCCAAGTGAGACGTCCAAGGTAGAGAACGCGCCAGCAGAAATGCTGCGTGACCTGGACCAACAAATGGAAAAGAGAGCAGATGATGGTTGTACTTTATGGATTAAATTGTATAGTAAGTATGAGTATGAAACTCGCTACCATCCAGGTAAGGCAAATGTGGTGATTGAGGCGTTAAGAGGGAAGGAACGAGTGAAACCTAGACGTGTTCGAGCGATGGCTATGACCATTCAGTATGGAGTAAGAGGAATGATATTGGCAGCCCAAAGTGAGGCGTTCAAGCAAGAGAACGTACGCGCAGAAAGGCTTCATGGGTTAGATTGACATATGGAAAAGAAGGAGGACGAGAGTTTGTACTTTATGGATCGTATATGAGTTCTGTTAGTAGGGAATGATGAGAACGGTAGTAATGGATGAGGCTCATGCATCAAGGTACTTGGTACATTCGGGAGCGGATAAGACGTACTATAACCTTGGAGACATGTATTGGTAGCCACGTGTAGAAAAGGGTATAGTTACCTATGTTAGAAATTGTTGGATTTGTTTAAGAGGTGAAAGCTGTGATGTCAAAGACTTTTGGCTTGCTGCAACAGCCTGAGATACTTGAGTGAAAATGAGATAGAATCACCATGGATTTTATCAGTAAATTTCCAAGGTCAAAGTAGCGAGTATGATGTGATTTGGGTGATGGTCGATAGACTGACCAAGTAGCTCATTTTCTAGCTATACAAGAGATTTCAAGATGTGAAGTTGGCAAGGATTTATATTGATGAGATAATAGCAAGGAATGGAATTCTGGTAACGATCAACTTAGATTTAGATGGATGATTTACTTCGTGGTTTTGGCAGACGCTGCAGAAAGTGTTAGTGACGCGATTAGATTTGAGTACTGCTTAGCATCCTCAAGCGGATGGACAAAGTGAGCGCACGATTCAGACTTTGGAGGATATGTCAAGGGCTTGTGTTATTGACTTTGGTGGTAATTAGGACGTTCACCTACCGCTAGCAAAATTCTCCTACAACAATAGTTATCATTCGAGTATTCGGTGTGCTCCATTTGAAGCATTGTATGGAAGAAAATATAGGTCGCCTGTTTTATGGGCGGAAATTGGTGAAAGTAGCTTGATTGGACCTGAACTGGTTCAGGAAACAACTGATAAGGTAGTGTTGATTAAGTAAAAACTCAAAGCGGCAAGGGATCGTCAAATGAGCTATGCTGATAATAGGCGTAAACTGTTGGAGTTCGTGGTAGGAGATCATGTGTTATTAAGGTGTCACCATGGAAAGGTGTGATTCGATTTGGAAAGAGAGGCAAGTTAGCACCGAGGTATGTACGACCATTTGAGATCCTTGAAAGGATCGGCCCTGTAGCTTATCGGTTAAGATTGCCCGAGGAGTTGAGCAGTGTGCATGACACATTTCATGTGTCAAATTTGAAGAAGTGTTTGGCGGATGCAAGTTTGCATGTGCCTCTGAATGAAATCAAAGTAGACAAGACTTTACGTTTTGTTGAGGAACCCGTAGAGATTATGGACCGCGAGATTAAGAAATTGAAGCGTAGTAAGATAGCACTTGTGAAAGTTCGTTGGAAATCAAAGCGTGGTTCCGAGTTCACTTGGGAGCGCGAAGATCATATGGAGTCTAAGTATCCTCAGTTATTTATGGATCATGATGTTGAATCGGCTAGTTAAATCTCGGGACGATATTTCCCTAAGGAGGGGATAATGTGACAACCGTGATTTAAGCAGGTCAGTTATACCTTTAGAATTGGCTAAGAGTTCATTTTATGTGTGCTAAGTGAGTTAATTATGTGATTGATATCATTTTGAGGTGTATGGGCATCTCATTTTGAGTATGTTGTGTTGGATAATGAGTATTCCATTTGTTCACGTTTAGTGATAATAGAAAGGAATGACTATTGCATGTAATGCTATGTCAATAGTTGGATAATTAAGTGTTAAGCGTTTATGGGAAATGTGGCATTATAGAATTGAAATAAGTGAGTGAAATATGGAAGTTTATAGCAAACTTTCTAAAAATAGAAAGTGGTTTGGTGAAATGAAAGTTATATTTAGAAAGTCTAGTTTGTAGCGTTTAAGTAAAAAGGTTTAATCAAATTAGCTTAGGTTTTTATAAAAACTTAAGGTAATATATGTAATAATATAAATAATAATAATAAAAAAAAATAGAGTGAGGGTTTTGGCCGGCCCAAAAGAAAAGAAAAAAAAAGTTTTTGAGTTGGATTAAAATTGGTAAAACCTGTAGATAATAAAAACCCTAACTCATTATTTTTTTGGCCTCCTTCTCCTCCTTGTGTGTGTGTCGACCTCAGCCCCAAGAAAGCAAGAAGAGAAAATTTTTGATCCAAGATTTTGTGAGCTAGATCGTGTAGGATCGAGTAAGAACGCTAGGTATTGATCTTTTCCTTGTTTAACTCTTTTAAAAAAAACATATATATGTAACAATTAATTTATGATGGATCTAGGGTTCTTAAAAATTTAGAATATTAATGATATCTAATGAAGTTAGAATGATTAGGGTTTGATTAGGGTCATGATCATGCAATTGGTTAGGTTAGATTTGCGATAAAAACTTAATTTAGGATGAGCAGAATTTAGGGCTGTGTTTACGAGTGATTATCTCCATGATGGTAATAGCTTTTGTCAAGTTTCCTCAAGTTTCTGTTGTCTATAATGTAGCTCAGAGAGTCTAGTTTCCATAACATCCAGCCTCGAAAGTTTTTAAGGTCGGTAAGTCATTCAAATGTTGGTTACTAGAAAAGTGGTCAAAACAATAAATACGGGTCTGATTTATGGCAGATTATGAGGTGTAAAACGCCCACTTAAAATTCGAATTTAGCTTAGACCTTCTATAGGAGTTTAGTTCTATGTGTCTATTAGAAATCACCCAAAGGTGAGCTTCTGATTTGGAGTCTAAGTATGCCTATGAGATCAAACTTTTTAGCGGTGCAAAACATCCGGAATTAGGAATGTTTTGAAGTTTGATTTTCTTTGGTGTACTGTGCATGTAATTGGTTCTCTTGGGGAATCAAAAGGTAGTTAATTTACTATTAATGAACATAGGTGATTTTTGGTTTGAATTCATGGATGGTCAGTACAGTAAGGGTTTTGGAACATTATTACGTTTAAAATTCTGCAGTTTTTGAACCAAAAAATTTGTATGACTAACAGTGAACTTGGTAATGAAGTGGTTAAAGTTGGGCATGGTGTTGGGGTGACCTGTGAGGGTAACTAAACATCTTAGACATCCATCATATGATTATTACATGTGCTTAAGCTTTTGGCTTAGTAGCGTGTAACGCGTGATTGTTTTGATTGTTTAGTTTCGTGCAAGGATTTGGAATTTGCTTAAGCATCAGGTGAGTTTCATAGCCCCTCTTTTCTTATGTTTTATTGGGGTGGAAATAATGCAAGTATTTTGGAAATGTTTTTAAGTTACTATGATTATGTGAATTGTTTCAGTGGATGGGCATTTAAGTGGTTATTTTATGTTAAGTGCTACATGTTGTGAAGTTTCTGTTTGTTCCAATTGGAGGGTAGCGATGGTACCCATTATATTTCTTGTTAGGAAAATATTGTAAACGGACTTAATACTGTTAGTATTAAAGTTAAGTCTGTTAGTTCAAGTTAGTACTGATAGAGTAATAGTTAGTACTGTTAGTATAGAAGTTAAGTCTGGTAGAGCAAGTTAAGTCTGCCAGCACTAACTTAGGTCTGGCAGTATTAAAGTTAATACTGTTTTATCAAATAGTTAAGTCTGGTTGTAATATTATTCTCTAGCGTTATTCTAGAAGAGATAAGATTATCTCTTAAACGCGTTAGGGTTCCTTAAAATTATTTAAAGGAACGTCGATTGCATTGAAAAGATATATGAGTTGATTGAGCATTTACAATCATAAACTAAGTAAATGTTAATAGCAAGTTTAGTATATCTTTCTTGTGTTCATTTGGTATAGATATGATATTCCGCGTCAAATATTGTATTCTCGGTTATTGTCTCTAATTGTTTACTTGGATTTATTCAGAGAACTATAAGTCGTTTAAGGCTCATTTAGATCCTGTTTATAAGGACCTACAAGTGTTATCAGAGCCACCAAGGGGACTTGTACTCAAGTTTGAACATAGATTCAAAACTGTTTGTCCACCAAAATCAATCATGTCTGAACACGATGGATTTTTCTTTCTGATGATTTGAGGAATTTCTCTTATGATGATGATTTTGGTGTGATCAACAACCGCATCAACAAAGGAGATGTCTCTGTAAAACACCACAAATTATCACACAAATACACTTTCAAACACAAAATGCCCGTTCTTCAAAAAGATGATTATGTACGTGGGGATGGAGATGGAAAAAAAACCAAATTATCTTGAGTATATAGATAATGAGGTGTGGAAAGTGATTCAGAATGGGAACTCAAAGAAGCGAGTCACCAAAGGTAAGGATGGTGTATACAGGGTTCTTCCTCCAACCACACAGGAAGAAACATATTGCTGTAATGAGAAAGAAAGGATAAAGCTGAGAAAACTCTGATGCGAATGGCATGTTCAAAAGCTCATCTCAGTCGTTTTCATGGAAAATGGATGATGCAAAGAGATTTGGGCAGCTATCTAAGGACAAGGTTTGGTTGGTAATGAAAAACTCTAAGAAAATGCAAAAAGCTGTTTTGAAAAACACAGTATTGAGGCAATTTACTATTCTTCTAAGGAAATAGCTTGGAGAAAAGGTATGATTAGGTTTAAAAAACTACTTACGTTGGAGCCCTGGTGCGAGTGAGTCCTTATGATGAGATGCAAATCATAAGTTCTTGAGGTCCCTTCCTCTGGTGGGACAGTTTTAGCTATAGCTATGACAATAAAGATAGAAGAAGAATATTGGAACACTGTCAATAGATGATTTATAAATAATTGGTGTATTTGAACAAGACATCCAAAAGTCATCATCTTTTCCCTGCATTTGATAATGTGGCTTTTTTATCCAAAGCCAAAGCCTCTTCAAGCAAGCTCATGCCAAGCCAAAGCTCAGGAATGTTTTGTTCATATACCATTCTTCTTCCAATGCAAAACCAATGCTACTCCCTGGTCTTGCAGATGAAGTTTTCCATTCTTTTTAGCCACAAATGCTGATGATGTAGATTTGATACATGATGATCTAGATCAAATTGAAGACATGGACTTTGGGAAGAGATGGATATAAATTTGGCAAGATTGCTATGGACTGCCATCCAGATCAAGAAGTTCTACAAGAACAGGCAGAAGGCCAAAAGCGTGGATGGAAAATGATGTGGCATTTGATAAGAGAAAAGTTGAATGTTTCAATTGTCCACAATACTGGGGGACATTTTGTAGGGAGTGCAAGTTTAAAGGTTCAAAGGAAGGAAGCAGGAGGAAGAGGTAGAAGTCGGATTTCAAGCAGTGAGACTGAAAAGGAAGCTTTGATGATATTGATGAAGGTCAGATCAATTGGATAGGGAAGACTACAGATGAGGAATCAATCATGCTTCATGGCTCTCACTATGAATACTGAGGTATCCATGTAGTTCTAAATTGTGTTTAGAATTCATACAATGCTCCTTAGCTTAAGTATGTGGAATTGCATCTGAATTTGGTACCCATGAAGCTGCCTAGTTGGCATAAGCTAGCTGTTAAGAAATTAGAATTACTCAAGCCTCCCACAAACGCAATCTTCCTTAAATGGAAAAATTAAATTTTAGGCTAATAAATTTTTTGAAAAAGATGAAAGCCTAAAAAAAGTTATAGAAGTCATAGGAATGAAAGCTGTAAAAGATAAAATGTTTTACAAAAAAAAATTGTTGATTCTTGGTTTGCTTCTTCTAAAAATCTTATGGAAGCTGATGGATTGATGGGATGAGCTCAACGGTTAAGATGGTTAGGGTTATGGCATCAAATCAAATGTGAGGTCCTAGGATATGAGGGAAGAAATGAAGTGAGGTATTTTTGCTATTTTAGGGAAAAGCTGAGGAAAATTATCAATCCACTATACTGCAGAGTTCAAACAGGTAGAATACAAAAAAAGGGTTGTCCCTCATCCTTTAGTGGTGATTATCCATTAGGGACAAGTAGACATAGATGATTCTCTGTATGAGTATGGCAACATGGACCTCAACCTAAATCTCCTAAAGTGTCTAATGCAAGTTCTATTGTTTTCTCCATCTGTCCATCTCATGACAGTGATGGGGAGCTTGGAACTGTGTTTAATGCAAATTCCACTGTTATCAATCTTGTCAATTCCAATGACAGTGATGGGGAACAAGGAACTATATCTGACCATTCAGTCCAGGATAACCCTACCAATATACCTTCTATTGAGCAAGTTACCATAGCCACCCAAACGACTCAACCACAAGGCTGAATCCATACAAGAATCTGTATGACTAGTGTGCACAGCATGTAAAACTCTAGGCAACCAATTAGAACACAGTGTCTCCCCTACTATTCCTTCATATAATAGCAAAATTGGAATCAAGAATGGAAGGGAAATTAGGTGCAGGGCTATTTCTTTTGAAAGAAATCATGTTTTGTGTGTGGAAGGTTTAGTCACTTGTTAAGGATTGTGCCTATTATGAGAAAAAGATGGCAAAGAAGCTGCTTCTTTTAAGAGCAAAGGGTTAATTCATGACGATGTTAGGCAAGCTACACCCAGCCTGGACTAACTCTAAACAGGGTGAATAAAGCAAATCAATTCCTCCAGACAGTTAAAACTAAATAACATTAGGCCCAATTTTCAGTCTGCTAGCAGAAAGAACTATTAAAACTGGTAGGGATTAAATGTTAATCTCTGGCAAGTAAAATGTTAGTTTCTGGTTAGTTTGCAATGAGTTGTTCTGGGCACTCATATTAAGTCTTGGTATTAAGTTTTAATTCTGGCAAGCACCACGTTAAATACTGGTGTATGTATGTTTAATTTCTTGGGTATAAAAATAAGTCTGGTAGTTTAGAGTTAATGCAGGCAACAAAATGCTAATTCTGGTAGCTTGATGTTTAATTGACTGAGACTAACTTAGACCAGTATTATCAAACCCGACTTCACAGGTGAATTTTAAAAGTCCAAAGACATGTTTTTCAAAACCAAGATCACCTGACAATAGACCCTTGATATTTGCTAAATTGTACATTAAATTACCCGGGATTTTACCAAATAAAAGCAATAAAAATGCCAAAAGAATAGAAAATGTGTGCTTTTTTGTCCATATTGTGCGAGGAGGAAAGGATATTAAAGGACAAAAAGAAGGCAAAAAACAGGCAAAAACGACAGAAACGGAAGAGGACAAGAACAAGATGTGAAGAGAATAGCCAAGATCAAAGCCGGATCAACCAGAAACAGAATAAAGACAGTTCAAAGGTCTCAGAAATAAAGTCAAGGGTGCTAGTTAGTTTATGACAAGTTTTAGAAGATTCAGGGCTTATGTGAAGTTTTTAGAGTTTCAAGGGCTAAATTTGCAAAAGATGGAAAGTTATTATAAAGAGAGAAAAAGAAGAAGAAGAAACACAAGGGCTAAAGCTGTCGTTTTGAAACTTTCTTTATAACTATACTTGGGCGGGACAAAAGACAAGGACCAAAAGTGTTAACATTCCAAACATTCAAAACAAATCCCCGCTTTTATCGCAACAGCCTTTAAACAACCAAACAGCATTTCCCGCCCTTTAATCAACAAACCACTTCGATTTATACCACTCCCCCGCTCCTCTTAATTGTTAAAACTCGTTCATACACCTTCCCAATACAAGCAAACCGTGCTCAGTACCTTATTGGTTCAGTCACCTCATCTAGAATATCCAACGGCTTATGTTCTTCAATAAGCGATCGGACGGGAGACTTGATGGGCAATTCTAGAAATCTTCCTCTCCTCTTCAATTCTTTAAATAGCACCCTAGGCATCATTTTTCAGTGTTGATTTTGTTTTTTAAAACTTTTATTTGTAAATTTCCCGTTTTTTTTAATAAGCCATTTACCTTTTCAAAAATTTTTAAATAGCTTTTAAGCACTTGTAAGTGCTTCCTTTCCTCTTTACTTTATAAATTTAGCAATTATAATCAGAATACAAGCTTTGTGTTTCTTTGATTTCAATTTTCAATCGATTTCAATAAATTAGCTTTAAATAAGCTCATTTCGCTTATTGCTTTTATAGCTCAATTCTGTCAATTTCTGTTTCCTAGCATCATTTACTAGGATTACTACTTTTAAGCAAAGCATGATTTACTTGAGAAGTTTGTTTCAATTGGAAGCTAGAAGGAGAACTAATAAGCTACCATTTAGCTTATGGAGGTCTAGAGGCATTGTGTGCCAATAGGAGTCTGGTTTGGAGCTTGTGATATCCAAAAATTGCTCAAATCAAGTTTTAATTACAGGTTCCAACATTTATTTTCAAAAGTTTCAATCTGTGTGGTGCAAAGTTTAATTTTCTTTCAAAATTTTAGTATAAATCTTAAACTGTTGAAGGTTGAATTAATTCTGAAAATTTTAGTGTTTTAAACATGCTTAATACTTCATAAATGATTGAGTTTGCTTGGTAAGATCTGCTTATTAATAATTTGTTCTCAATTTTCTCTGTTCTTAACAGTTGTTTTTCTAGTCTATATGGGAGTGTTGGATATAGGCGTACCTCACTGGTCAAAGTCAAAGCTTTAGTAGGTAAATTCACATTAGGACAGTTGTGTAAGTGGTATTACCAAGGTGGCGTTTTTAATCAGTTTTTTTAAGAGTTAGATAGTTTTGATTACAAAATTTCTAAGCTTTAAATTCTTGTTTTCTAGCTCAGGGTTTTTTGACTTCCATAGTGTTAAGTGATGCTAGAATTTAGTGTCTCTTATCTTTTAATTGTTCAAGAAGGGAAATTACATGATAAATAATACCTAGTGAGTTAGTTTAGAGAACTATGACCTCAAAATTTAGCCTGCTCTTCATTGTTATTTGCCAAATGCATCAGCAACAACAGTCAAAGCTGTTGTTGCTATGCAATTTTCTAGTTTCTTTTTAGGATTCATAATTAGAAGTTAGGGTTTAGGATTAAGTATTTTAGTAAATTTCCATTAGTTTTATAAGTCTAATCTCTTAAATTTCATTTCCAAGTTTTTAGACTAGCTTATTTTACCTGTCACAAGTAGCTTATCAGCATATTAGGATTTCAGTTTTTTTTTATATTGAATTTCCATTTCTAGTAGAAATTGTTAAAAACCTTTTATCTAGAATTGTTTAATATCCATAATATGGCTTAGGAGTCAAATTTAAGTTTTAAGTTCACAAAAAAATAAGCTCTTAGCTTTTGTAGCAAACGCTTATTGCAGAATTAAGTCAAGAACTTTCATTTTTTTTTCATTTCAATTTTTCTTGTGAAATTTGTAATTTTCAAGTAAATTTTTGTTTATATATATTTAGTGAACATCCTAAGCTACTAATTAGCTTCTTTAGTTTTCATTTTCATCAACTTAATAAGATGATTGAAGCTAAAATTTGAAAAAGCTTTTAAAGTCCTACTTTTCGTAAACAGAATTAGGTGATTATTTTCTAGCTTATCTTTTGTTAAAAGTAGAAGTCCTTTTGTTATGTTGTAGAGGTTTATGTTCTTTTATATAGTTTGTAGTTTTTTAAGTTTTAGCTCATTCTCAATTTTAATAAGCAAAATAGCCACAAATCGCTGGTGTCTTATTTGGTATTTTTCCTTAAAAGTTCGGGGTTACCTCATTTTACTATAGTGTAACTTTCTAGAGTTAGCCCGCATACCCTTAGGTTCTTATTTTACATTTTACTGTTTTCTTTTAATAATAACAATAGATTTATATTTTGGAAAAATAGTTTAATTAAATTTAGGGTTTTGATTTTAATTGAACAAATTAGACTTATTTGAGTCATAAAAATTGGGGCTTGTCATTCAATTTAATTTCTTGCACTTCTTTTTAGTTTCTAAAAACCATTTTCTATTAAAAATTTTTTCCAATTAAATTTTGGATTTTCTAGAAATTTTAAATCGTTATGTTAGTTAATTCCTTTTTCTTGAATCAAAGAATGGAAAGGGAATTAGGTGCAGGCTATTCTTTTGAAAGAAAATCATGTTTTGTGTGTGGAAGTCTTAGTCACTTGATTAAGGATTGTGACTATTATGAGAAAAAGATGGCCAGGGAAGCTGCTTTTAAGAGCACAAGGGTAATTCATGCCAATGTTAGGCAAGCTACACCAGCCTGGACTAACTCAAACAGGGTGAATAAAGCAAATCAATTCACTCCCAGACCTGTACAATTAAATAACATTAGACCCAATTTTAGTACTGCTAGCAGAACTATTAAAACTGATAGGGTAAATGTTAATACTGGCAAGCAACATGTTAATTATGGTAGTTTGCATGTTAGTTCTGGCACTCATATTAAGTCTGGTACTTCTAGTTTTAATACTGGCAAGCAACATGTTAATTCTGGTAGCATGTATGTTAATTCTGGTACTAAAAATAAGTCTGGTGGTTCTAGAGTTAATACTGGCAAACAAAATGTTAATTCTGGTAGGGTGCATGTTAATACTGCCAGAGTAACTAGCCCAGTATTATCAAACCAGACTTCACAGGTGAATTTTAAAAGTCCAAAGACATGTTTTTCAAAACAAAGATCACCTGAAAATAGACCCTTTACAAAGAATACAGCATACAAGTCAAATAATTATGCTGTTAAGGGCACAATGGGTACTGCTGTTAAGACCTCAGCAGGTTGTGTTTGGAGAAAAACAACACTACACTCCAATACCAACAGTGGACCAACCCCTGATTCAAATGTTCATGTTTCTCAAGGTCCACAAGGCAGACCCAAGCCTGTGAAGGCATGGGTCCCAAAGAGAAACTAATCTCTTTTTGTATGTGCAGGATCATCCACTGAAGCATATGGAGCATAGAGGTATTTTTGATAGTGGATGTTCTGGGCACATGACTGGTAACAGGGCCCATCTTGAAGATTATCAAGAACTAAACAAAGTGGGATCTGTTACTTTTGGAGGAAGTAAAGGAAGTATCAGTGGTAAAGGTACAATTAGATTAGGAAATTTAGTTTTTGATGATGTGGCTTTTGTGAAAGAACTTGGACATTTTAACTTATTCTCCATATCTCAGATATGTGATAAAAAGCTAAATGTACTTTTTACTGAAAAAGAGTGTTTTGTGGTGTCCTCTGACTTCAAGATGCCTGATGAAAATCAGGTTCTTCTTAAAGTTCCTAGGCAACACAACATGTATACTTTTGATATGAAAACTGTTGATTCTTCAAAAGGATACACTTGTTTATTAGCAAAAGCCTCATCTAATGAAGCTAAATTGTGGCACAGGAGGTTAGGTCACCTTAATTTCAAAAACTTAAATAAACTTGTGAAGGGAAATCTAGTTAGAGGGTTACCTTCCAAGAGTTTCAAAAATGACCACACTTGTGTTGCTTGTCAGAAGGGAAAGCAACACAAGGCCTCCTGTAAGGCCAAGATTGACAGATATGTGACCCACCTATTACACACCTTGCATATGGACTTATTTGGACCTACCTCTGTGAGGAGTATCAACCATGCAAGTTACTGTCTAGTGATTACTGATGAACTTAATTTTGGTAGTTTAGAATTAATCCTGGTAGTATAAGTTAGAATTAATTCTGGTAGTATAATTTAGGATTATTTCTGGTAATATAGAGATTTAATACTGGTAGTTTAGTATTAAGTCTGCTAGTGTAAAAGTTAAATCTGGTAACCACTTAATACTGGTAGTTAAGTATTAAGTCTG